>OZ059906.1:20857005-21024505 GCA_964057215.1 Oscheius myriophilus
TTACGGACTCGCATTCTCCGTCTTCCCGCAAACAAACATTTCCACTCCGCACTTAGCCTTGTGGAACCAAGATTCCTTGATATAATTAGATGGGATTTTTCTCCTACGAAACTTATTTCGCACAGTGCAAAACCTTGTGAGCCAAAAACGTGCACTTGAATTTAAGTTTGTTTCAGGAAAAACTATGTTTCACGCCTTCACTGGATAACCGCCACTGGGAAACAGAAAGTGTTACTCACTTAGCCCCTTTGTTCCGCAATGTGCTCATGTGGTTTGCCTCAATTTTTGACTATTCTCCCATTTTGAAACTCGTTGCAAAGCTAATTCAGGTGTGTGAGTGAGTGAGTGAGTGAGTGAGTTTTAATTATACGTTTCAGGATGTTCAATGTGGCCGAGTTCGAAACAAAAAGATGTCAGTTGTGTTCAACCTTCATCCATGGTTTATATTTGACGATGTTCTGGAGGAACTGCAAAGCCTTAACTTCACAATGGTCAAAATAGAAAACGACAAGGAGACATTCGCATGGGGGTATCCGCCGTTCAGCGAATTACCTAAGGTTGCTGTGCTCATTAGTGAAGGAAAATGGAAAGACCAGCCAATTTTGACTGTGCGTTATGAGTATATTGTTGATTTTTCCTCATTGATGACTTTCTACGGTTGTCGAGGTATTCTTGAAATTGTTAACTCGCATTGGCACCACTAACCAAAATCCATTTGTTTAAATGTCCTTTCATTTCTGAATGTTTGTTTGTTTTTTGGAGTTTATTTTATTTGATAAATCATCTTATATTGATTCATAGCCGTTTTTGTTGTACTTAATCGTCAAAAAAGTATTTTTGACAAAAAAGTGAAATATTTTGTCCCAACGGCTTTCAGCCAACGGGCGGCTAAACGCAGGACGGCGCGGTGTTTACAAAAAAGAGTGCGCAACTCGGCAAGTTGGCACTGTGCCAAATTATTTTTTTGTGGAAATTCAAATATGGCATTAATTTTGGTTCTAATAAGTGTATTTTAATAGTTTTAAACTTTTTACACTTTTTAAAATAATCACATGTTAAATAATTTCTGCAAAACAAATGAAAATGAATAAAAACATCGCTGGTAGCCTGCTGCACAAAAAGGGTCCCAAAGAGGGTTTTCGTTCTCTCTGCGCCTCTCAGCGAGAGATTCGCTGCTCGTCGCCTTTTCACTTCAACAACTCTCGAAGGGGTAGCCGGAGGCTCCCGCTTATCGCAAACGAAAGTTACTAAAAACAGAAAAGCCCCCTAACGGTCCCTTTAACTTTATATCGTAGTTTAAAACAGTGTTAATTCTGTCCGTTGGCAGCGCAACGGTTTATATAAAGAAATACAGCAAAAATCCAGGCAGCCGAAGGCCGCGTACATGACCGCCGCAGGCCGCGATTTTTTCTATGGTCTGTTTCCATAAAACGGCGCTCGTAATTTAAAGGACTGGGTGACCTGGTCCCGCCGCGGCAGCTGATTGCCAGGCTTGGCAATTAGCCAGGGCTTCTATTGGCAGCCGCTTTATGTCCGCAAGGTGCCAAAATCGGCGGGTGGTACTTACTTTCGTTTGTTTCCTACTGTGTTCCAAACTTCTCCGTTGTTATGGGACCCGTCCGTTGGAAACGGACTATAGTCAAAGTACATTCACATAACGTTTCCAATAGTTCGCTTTTCTTACAAACACACATTGTTTCGAATCAGAGAACATCTTGTTTTTGTTTCTATTCCCTTCTTTTGTTTGTCTCCTTTCACTGATAGGCTCATTCCTCCATCGGCCCGCCGTCTTCGTACAAAATGGCCCTTGACAATCCGCCGTTCAAAGGATTCCCGTGCGCATCGATCCATCGGATCGCTCCTGCCGTCCATTTTGTCAGTGCTGACTCAGCCGCCGTCTTGCCTCCTCACACACAAAACCAACTGTGATCATTCCATTTCTCTCTAAACAATCGATAATTCAGCATGACCACAGGTCTCGTCGAGATCAAACTGTCTTCCGTTCCCCCTTCTCCGCTCCCAGTGAGGCTGGGAAAACAATCGACTCAGATCAGATGTCCTCATTGTAAAGTGAGTCTCACCTCTTTGTCAATGTCTCTCTGCCTCTCTGCCTCTCTGTCTCTCTGTTTTTCTGTCTTTCTGTCTCTCTCTCTGTCTCTCTGTCTCTCTGTCTCTCTGTCTCTCTGTCTCTCGGTCTCTATGTCTCCATGTCTCTCTGTCTCTCTGTCTTTCTCTCTCTCTGTCTCTCTTTTTTTCTGTCTCTCTGTCTCTCTGTCTCTCTGTCTCTCTGTCTCTCTGTCTCTCTGCCTCTCTGTCTCTCTGCCTCTCTGTCTTTCTGTCTCTCTGTCTCTCTGCCTCTCTTTCCTTATCTCTCTTTCTGCCTATCTGCCTCTCTATATTCTACGAAATCACCGTTGATCCCTCAAATTTTAGACCCGTGTTCTCACAACCGTCCGCACTCGCCTGTGCGGTCTCCTATCTTCAGTCCACGAGTGTCCCCAGTGCCGTCAAACCATCTCCCTTCCTTCAGGATCTCCCGCCTCCGCCTCTAAATAGCCTTCAAAATGCATTGTTTCCGCTTTTATTGCCTCTTCCCCTCTGCAGGTGCTCCGTATCGGTCCTGGAAAGCCACCTATGGCGCCAGAGATAACAACCGATAGTGCAGTGGAGGGTTAGTCATTTCTGAAGCACAACCAAAGGTAATAAAGATGAAAAACTCAAAAAAGACTTTAAAGAGGAGGTGCGATGATAAAGAAGTAGATCTCATTCTCCAAATTAGGAGCGTCTGAGGTATGGCGAAAATATCGTTTGAATAGCGCGTCATTCTGCATCTTGTTTTTACCCGCGCTGTCTCGCCTTTCTCTGCCGTGTTGCCGTGCACCCTTTGCATTGCTTGGACGTGAACACCTGCACCGGTTGCAGTCCAAACCATATAAAATGGGTATGTTTCAGAATCGGGAAAACGGTATCTATTCAATGCAGTTGTTCTTATAAAGGTTTAGAAACCAATTTTACGAGGTCCATCAAAAACCTTCTGAAGCACGGGTGAATTTTGTTTAAGAAGTTAGTTTCAAAGTTTCAAAAACACTGACTCCGTTTCGGAAGCTTGACTTACTTCGCTATTCAAAAAAAAAAGAACCAGTATATGTTTTGATCCACATCAATTGCGACGGGTTTCTAACATTCTTTTCTTATAGCCAATGTTGTATTTTTCACTGTCTGCAGTATATATTGTGTCTGCGAACCACTACATAAGGTCCCCGATTGTTTTGTCTAAGATTCTTTGTTTTCTCCTCGATAGCATTATTCAATGCCAATCGATTTTTATATGTTTGAGTTTATGATCTCTTGATCTGGGAGTGAGAAATCATCTCTTGCAGCAACAAAATCCTGGCTGTCAATATGATACGTAGCACTAAAAACCACACATTGAGGTTGTTTTAAAAGAATGAGAAATGGAATAAATAAGAAAAGAGATGTGAAAAGAGGCAAAGAGACAGAGAGAGACAAAGAGACAGAGAGACACAGAGATACAAAAAGATACAGAGAGACAGAGAAAGAGATAAAGAGACAGAGAGACACATAGAGACAAAGAGACACAGAGACACAGAGACACAGAGACACAGAGACACAGAGACACAGAGACACAGAGGCACTGAGACACAGAGACACAGAGACACAGAGGCACAGAGACAGTCAAAGTCATCTTCTCCATAAATTCTGCCTTATCAATCATCCCTAACCAGCAAATGTCACCTTTTGTCAATTATGACCCCCAGTTGTTTTTTCTCTCCATCCCCGCCCTTTCTCCACAAAGCCGGATTCCTCTCTTCTACGTGGAGCGGAAGTGTTTGGGTTCTTTATGACCGTTTCAACGCCCCGATAGAGACTTTGCTGATAGCAAAGTCTCTATCGGAGCCCCACCCTCTGAGAAGCGATCGATCCGCCTATTCCCGCAGGATGCTCTCCCGACTGGTCGTGCTCCTGCTCCTGGCTCAAGGTACGGTATAAATATGGAGTACTAGAGTTTTTCTCGAACTGAAGATGTTTTAATCTTAATATTTTAATCTTGTTTTAAGGGAAGGACCATTACAAAGATTTTTTCAAATCTTTGTAATAGCAAATTCATTGAATAGATCTCGTTGCCACGATTCCGAAACATACCCCTTTTATATGTTTTGGACTGCAACCGGTGCAGGTGTACACGGCCGAACAATGCAAAGGGTGCACGGTTACACGGCAGAGAAAGGCGAGAGAGCGCGCGGAAAAGGGAAACGCAGAATTGCGCGCTATTCAAACTATATTTTCGACTAAACTTCAGGAGCGCCTAATTTGGTCCATTTTGCTCCAAAAAGAGAAAATGGGATACTTTTCTGAATCAGAAGAATGAGATCTACTCATTTGTCACAAGTACAAAAAAAAGTTTTCACGAGGTCCTTCCCCTTTAACCATTGCGTTTTGTCAAAAATGGTTGTGTAACGTGAATGTAACGGATAAAAATCATAGTTCTCTCGGGTTTACCACTGCGCTACGGAGTCGGTGTTCTCGCTTGCAAATCTCGCGACCCGGGTTCGAATCCACCATGCTATTTTGGCTTTGCCTATTTTCAGCCGTCTTCAAAAAAAACCGGACAATAGGCAAAAAAGGTCACGTTTGTTCTATTTTCAAGCAAAATCTGCCCTGAAACGTGAAAAACGCCCGAAGTCTCTACTTTGCAAACTAAATTCGGCAATAATGATTCCGTTGTAACGAAAAATTGCGTATCATCTTTCAGAACTTATAACTTTAATCATTTTTTGCATTTTAGAAAGGTAAAAGCCAAAATAACCCCAAATTGACTTTTTACAGTTTTTAAAGCCTGACGTTCTCAAATATTGGAATTTGAAATTTGAGGAAGTACAAATGTTTCTTTAAATTCAATTTGCAACAAAATGAGTTTTACATATAGAGTTTAACCCAAAATGTAGGTTTCATTGACGAATCCATTTTGTGAGACTTTTCTATTTTCTCTTTAAATGGGTAACCTTTAGAAAAATCTGTAAGAAGGCTTGAAGGATCGTAAAATCAGTGAGCCCCCTTATCAGCAGCATCTTGAGAGCAATAAACGTAATGGAATTAGAATCATGTGAAGGGTTTCTTTAATCGCAAAAAAACTGCTGGTTCATGTGATTTTTATAAATTTTTTAATTATAGAAAATGTACTATTTTTTTTTTAATGAATTCGATTGGAAAAAAACATGCCAAATTTAAATGTTAACTTGGTACTTTCCCCTGGATTTCATTATTACCGTTAAATTGCGTACAACGTCTTTGGTCCCACGGCATTTTTAAAATATTGTTTTTAATGGCTTTTTTGCTAATGTCTATTTTATTTAAAGATTATGGCCAAAAATTAATTCTGCAGAAGAAAAAGTTATGAAAAAGTTTGGGGTAGATTTGAACCAGGGTGCTCTGATTTTCAAGCGAGAACGTTACCATTTTGCCGCGATGGGCACGTTTAGATTGCCGTCAAAGCGGGCTCGCCACCGTAGTGCAAAGGTAGAGTTCTCACTTGTAAATCACACAACACGGGTTCGGTTCCGCCTTGCGAAGTTTTGTTTTACCCTAGTGCAATCCACTTTATAGAACACAGCAAAATACCTCTAGAAGCAATTCGACCATTTTCAAGCAAATTCTGCTCCAAAACGGGAAAAACCTCGCTACAAGTCACACTCACGCAACATTTTAGTGAATTTTCTTAAGTGAAAGACTACAAAAAATTGAGTTTTCAACTGTTTTAACAAAATCGAAACAGCTTCCACGATTCTGAAACATACATAGCAAAGGGTGCACGGTTACACGGCAGAGAATGGCAAGAGAGCGCTGGAAATGAAGAGACGCGTATTGGCGCGCAATTCAAACGATAGTTTCGACAAAACTTCTGGCACTCTTAATTTGGTTCATTTTGCTTCAATGATCTCCTGGTTCAGGAAAGTGTCCCATTGTTTTTTTTCTTTTTGAAGCTAAATGAGCCAAATGAGGAGCCCCTAAAGTTTTGTCGAAAATATCGTTTGAATAGCGCGCAATTCTGCGTCTCGCTTTTTCCCGCGCCCTCTCGCCATGTAACCGTGCACCTTTTGCATTGCTGAGCTATGTAACCGTGCACCGGTTGCAGTCCAAAATAAATAAAAAGGGTGTGATTCAGAATCGTGACAACGAATCTTTTAAATGAAGTTGTTATTTAAAGATTTTAAAAAATCATTTTTACAATGTCCTTCCCCTGTAAATCAAGGTTGTAAAATTTCCATTTCTAGGTGCCAGGGCTGACGACTGTGAATGCACTCCCCTCTCACAGCCTCCACCCGCCTACAATGCGAGCCAATGGCCTCAGTTTTACATCCAGAACGCCATCGATAACAGTGGAAAACCTTGCAGCCCTAAAGGTCCCTGCGTCTATACAATGGACAGTGGGGATCCGAATAAAGGAATTGGAGTAGGCAAACTATAAAGAACCTCAAAATCTATGTTTTTAGAACTTCAAAATCCTGAACTGGGCCCAGGACAACAACACGAATTCAATTACCATCCTCGGCAATAATTCCGCGGGAATTTTCAATGTTCCGACTGCCGTCACTGGGTAAAAAGAGAGATTTTGTAAATCTATTTATTTTTAGTATGACCTTCAACAATAAGAAGAATACTCCTTTTGAATCTCTATCTCAGAAGGTTCAAGTCGTGGTCACTATCGGTGCCGAGCCCGTGAATATTCTGTGCACACTCGAAAGAACCGCTTTGGGAACCACCCCTGCCCCTCTTGGAACAACACCTGCCCCTACGTAAAGAACGAAAAAGACAGAAAACACAGACAAACTTTAGGGCACCGCCCACCGGAACTGACTCGATCTCGAATGACGTCATTTTTATGGTTGATGCTGGATTTAACAATGGAAATTCTTTTAACCTTACATTGTTCAACGAGGTTAGAGCTTTTGGCAATTTCTGTCTTGGGGTATTATCTTAATCTTACCCCCCACCAAGGGTGGCTGATCAGCGGGCCGGCCCCACTTTTTAAGGCCCGGCTCGTAGCCACTCTTGCCTCCCACCAATGTCAATGAAGCCCCCAGAGGGGGGCGGTGCAATCTCACCCCCCAAAACTAAAATTCCCTCCTTTAACGTTGCGTAAGAATTATATTTCTTCTACCATTCGATTTCATGCGGGTTATTTTATAATGACTCATTTTGACTTGTTTGCTGGTTGCGGTTGGTCGTTTTCTACTCACTTTCAGTCGTAAGCTTGCCGGTTGGTCTTGTTTTTCAGACCAAAACCTTATCAAATGCAATTCGCAAATGTTCTGACAGTGTTAATCCCGTTCTACATCAATGACAAACTCAAGGAGAATACTTTGCTTTCGACGGAAAAAGCGGTGATATTTGTCTTCAGCTAGGTTTTCTTTTTCTGAAAACTCTCAAATTGAAGAGGGTGGGAGGAGTGAGGAGATTGTGATTAAAAAAACCGAGGTGGGGGGTCACATTGCGATGTGTGGGGGGCGCATCTGCACCGGGCCACATGGGGGGTGCGAGTGCGATAGGCCTGGTGTCGCATTTGCGTCCCCCACATAATTGTGGGGGTGCAATTACGATATGGATAACCAAATAATACCCCCACCACACGCAGTGGCACCCCCCCCCCCACACACACACCCATATTAAATGCGCAGGGGGTCCAAATGGTGTGGGGGCGAGATTGAGATTTTACCCTGTCTTGGTCTTTAATTATTTGAAGACATCGTCTCTGTAAGACTCGAGCGGTTTTTATTAAAATTAAAACATAACTTGGTTGATAGTCCTATTGGCCCAAAATTGATATATAACCTATATTTCATATTCCAATGGCCCAAAAATAGGCGTCGCCACGGCGGGCCGGCGCGGTTACCGCAACCCTTAAAAAATTTTGGTTTTTTTAGGCGCGCGCACAATTTTGTAAAAATTATTAATGTAATTATTGTTTATAAAAAATGGTAGTGTAATTATCTGTCGTAAAAAGGCACTTACAACACACTTGTACAAGTGATTTTTGCACAAATAAAGGTCTAAACTCTTAAAAATTGCATTTAAACACGACTTTTGCTATAAAGCAGCTTTAAATTTTTCGACGGTGTGGTTTCTTTTTGTTTCCGATGTATTCAAAATCAAAGCTTAATTTTAAAAAAAATTAAAAATCAATGTTGGCGGATTTTTTTATATTCAGCATTGATTCCAGCATTGATTCAATCCAGTTTGCTCAAATCTGAAAGTTTATTTTGTTTTTCATGTTTTAAGTACTCAAAATCATCAAAATCGACAAAAAAGCGAGGAAAAATAGGATTTGAAAAAGTTTCACTTTTTGTGGATTTCGTCTTTTTGACCAATTTCGGCATTTACACACCGGGGCCGCAACAAATTTTATGTTTGTTCCTTGAACGAACTAAAATAATCGAAAATTCGCTCTGGCGGTTTTTCGTAATTGTGACTTGAAGATTTAGTTTTACAAACCCGGCGGCGATATTCGTGATCCGCTGCTAACGCGGGAAAGTAAAATTTTAAAAACGCTATTTCACAAAATGCGATTACGACATTTTAATACAAATATTGATTTATGTTAAAAAATAAATATAAATATGGTTATGATTGGGGTTTCTCTGCTAGACCGTCGCGCGAACGAGTGGGTTCGGGAGAGAACAAAGCTAAAGGACGTTGTGACGGAGTGTATTAAGAGAAAATACGTGTGGTGTCAGCGGTTGGCAGAGATGGAGAACTGGAGATGGGCTAAGGTGCTGACTGAGTGGCACCCACGCGGACCGAAGCGAGGAAGAGGAAAGCCTAGAGTTCGCTGGAGAGACGAGTTCGTGACCAAGATAGGGCCCCACTTCCTACGAGCAGCAAGTGACAAGAAGACTTGGAAGGAGAGAATCGTGGCGCTGCATAGTTGATCTATAGAGTACACAGCGAATAAATTAAATAAAAATTAAATTGTGTGATTATACTCATTACTTTTGTATATTAGAGTAAACTTAATATTTTAAAACGCCCAAATACATCTTACGAAGGAATACCACTCATTTGCCGACTTGGCATGCTCGCTGATTAAGACGCGTTGTCTGAGAGACTCGACATACCTAAGGACAGAATTTTTTCAAAGTGATCCAATCAAGCTGATTTTTTGTATAGAAACTACCTAGGACTCATAAACATCGAAAATAACTTGCAAAATCGATTATCGATTTTTGGGTCGGAGTACTGTAATCGACCCCCGGGGTACTGTAACTACCCTCAAACTTGAGAAAAACTTAGATGTGAGGTATGTAATCGATAGCAAATTGTACGTTGAGAAAGATTGTAATTGATGTCACAATTTATTTCTAACTTATAAAATAAGTTTTGGCGCCAAAAATTTTTGTGTTTTGAAAATCACAAAAACGAACTTTTCTTCCGAGTGTCTGAAAAGTCTATCGCAGATTTTGGATATGTTATTAGGCTTTTACAGGCTTTTCGGCGGATTTTATATATAAGCCTATACAAAAAATAGTTTTCAGACTGAAACTGCGTTGAAAACCAAATGAAAGGTTAAATAAAGGTATTAGGCACCTAATGAGTCAATGAGTCTGGTAGCCGGCTGAAAGCCGCAGCTTTGGGTGCGCGGAAGGGCGCCGCTTTGCAGGGTGCGCCCGCTTCTACGCGTTTTTTCGGTATCGTTGGGGCGCGCTAAAATTCTGGAAAAAACATATGTTGTGCAGTAAACATAGCCTAATTCAATTCAATTCAAACGGTTTATTCTCTAGGGATCTACCCTGAACCGCCAGAATGAATCACAGTTGTCATCTTCAATCCCACGACGTTGTCTTGATTGAACCCATTCTCCATTGTTTAGGCTTCAAGTGCCTCCTGGCCAAGTTGCTGGTACAGCTCTCCTTGGGGGAAGCAGCGTCTTCTCTGGTTCCTGGGATGGTCGGGGAGCTGTAGACGACTTCGGTGATCCATTTGGTTGGAGCTACGTCCTCACGGGGCTCCACTCCGGCTTGAGGACGGGCAATCCAGGCCCGGTTGGGAGAGCGGCGAAGGGACCGACCGCACGGCCGCGCGAGACGCAGGAAAAAAAATAATATAACATATCCAAAATCTGCTTAATAACATATCCAAAATCTGCGATAGACTTTTCAGACACTCGGAAGAAAAGTTCTTTTTTGTGATTTTCAAAACACATTTGGCGCCAAAACTTATTTTATACGTTAAAAATAAATTTTTACATCAATTACAATCTTTCTCAGCCTACAATTTGCTATCGATTCCATACCTCACATCTAAGTTTTTAAGTTCGAGAATAGTTACAGTACCCCGGGGGTCGATTACAGTACTCCGATCCAAAAATCGATAATCGATTTTGCAGGTTATTTTCGATGTTTATGAGTCCTAGGTAGTTTCTATACAAAAAATCAGCCTGATTGGACCATTTTGAAAAAATTCTGTCCAAGAGTTAATTGGCTGTTGTCGATCCTCTCAGACATCGCGTCTTAACGCCTCGCCGAAAGCCTGCGGCATTTTGCGATATCGCTCCGCCCCTCGAAAGCTGCAACTGAAAAAGGCGGCCGCAAAAGCCGCACAAAAATCGTCATTTCTCCTTTCAAAGTGAACGAAAAATCAAAATTCAAAAAAAAGGTTTATTGCGACGACTCTTGACTACAACCGTGGCTGCAAATCCTTTTAATTTTCTTTTAAACAAACTTTTCACTAATATAAAATTGTTTTTTGTTCACGACTAAAGCTTAAAGGAAAAACTTCTTCTCCAATGATTTCAGCCAATTTTACAAAAAAAAACCCAAGTCAAAATCGATGTTGGCCTGAAAATTTCCAAATGAGCCTATTCCGGGACTATGACCTAATTTCCAAGGCAGCATGCTCGAGTTACTCAGACACACTGTGTTATGCCCTTCGAATGTTAATTTAACATTACTTTTTAGGCGAAAGCACTGGGAGCCAAGATTGTGAGTAATTTCACCAACGTCTACTCAGGCAACGCTACCAATGCCCCTGCCACCGGCAGTCGTCTGGGAATGAGCATTCTTTCCCAAATCGCTTCCGGAAGTGTTATCCAGGTGGGCTCAACTTTCAAATCAATATATCGGATTTGTAGCCTTGGCTGGAAAGTGCAAGCACAGTTGCGGGTTTGCTTACAGCGATCACTCCTGTTAACGCACCAACAAAATACGCAGAGTTAGTCTGATGAACGTTTTACTCATAAATCGTTGCTTCAGTTCAATTGGTACGCTTTTAAACGACCCCAGTCCTTTTAAAATCAACAACTCCAAGGGATACGAGGATCAAAATTCCAGGCCCCAAGCTCAGAGGATGCTGATTGTGGTGTCGAGCACAGTGTAAGCGTTTTTCAATCTACTTTGTTCAATTGAGTGAGTGAGTGAGTGAGTGAGTGAGTGAGTGAGTGAGTGAGTGAGTGAGTGAGTGAGTGAGTGAGTGAGTGAGTGAGTGAGTGAGTGAGTGAGTGAGTGAGTGAGTGAGTGAGTGAGTGAGTGAGTGAGTGAGTGAGTGAGTGAGTGAGTGAGTGAGTGAGTGAGTGAGTGAGTGAGTGAGTGAGTGAGTGAGTGAGTGAGTGAGTGAGTGAGTGAGTGAGTGAGTGAGTGAGTGAGTGAGTGAGTGAGTCTGTCAGGCAATCTATCTATCACTCAGTGGATAAGATTGTGTGAATGTAAATGAACGTATATGTTCCTTTAGTCCCACTGACCTTAACAATCTGGTGTCTCTTGATTTTAAACCTCTCGACGTCCACCCTGTTTTCATTGCCTACAAGGTAATCGCTTTTTTTTCAAAATAACGTGTTGTTTAAGTTCAATAAAAACAATCAAGGCACCATTAATCAACTCGCAGACGCCGGGTGGACTGTTTATAATGCTCCTGACAACAACGAAGGAACTGTTGATGATTTTGTCACCAAGACACTCCTGAACGCCAATAGTGGTAATTTTTGACAAATTGAATAGAACAAGGATTTTGTTGATCTACACACCCAACCAACACTTGTGTATCCCGCGTCTGCTGCATTATAGGGATCGTCTGGGACGATAATAAAAACAAACTACTTTCGAGATTTTAATTTGTTTTACGGCAATTAATTGGCGCGTGGTTATTTTAAGTAAAGTAAAACTTTTAAAACTTTTAAGATACATTTTTAAGAGCGAAAATAAAAGCAGGGTTTGAAATTTCGCAAAGAAAATTTTGACAAAGTGCAATCTTGCCGATTCGCGCACACTTTGCTGTAAACACCGCGACGCGTATGCCCCGTTTGCTGGAAGCCGTTGGGACAAAATATTTCAATTTTTTATGTATTATTTATCATTTAATTTTCAAGACGATTTGTGGCCAAGGATCAGAGTCGGAACAGTAAAACTTTTTTTTGTTCAATTTCAAAAAAAAAGACAATTTTTGTTCCGCTTTTTCGTCCGCGTTTTTCAATTGCAGCTTTCGTGGGGCGAGCAAGCCGCAATCTGCCGCATGATTTTCGCTGGGCCTTAAACAGCGGGCAGTCGAAATCAGCAAATCAGTGATAGTCCGCCGTAGGATATTTTAGAATTATTTTTGTATTTTAACTTAATAATTCAATTATACAATATCTTAAAAGTAAGTAAAATCGCCCAAAAAATTATTAGTATTAAAACGTCGTAATCGCATTCGTGAGACATCCGTTTGAACATTTGGCTTTCCCGCGTTAGCAGCCGAGCACGCATACCTCAGCTTGAGTTGTAAAAATCTATATTCAAATTAAAATTTTGAAAACCCGCAGAGCGAATTTTCGATAGTCGTATTTTCGATAGTCGTAGGGTAGTCGGGGCTGATCGAAATAGTAGGTAGTTCCACGTTATTACCGTGGGGTACTGTAGCATTAAGTGTTCCCGAAATTGATTTGGCGAAAGCATATAGCTGTCGCCAAACGAGCATCTTGCCAAAAACGGCCTTAATGCAGCCGTGCGATACTCAGGCGGGAATAGCGTGCGATAAGCGCAGACGTAGAGAAAAAGCGGCTTCTAACAACCGATGCTCGTTTAGCGACGGCTATATGTTCCATATCTTGCCAAAACAATTTTACAAAAGAATCAGTTTTCCAAATAACTTTTCAGTTTGCCCATTCGATACCACATCTGTGGCTGTTTCTGATGACTTTGTCTTCAACTATCCCAACAACTATCAAGGTGCTTCTTCCAACTCGACCGGGTGGAAGAACAATGGCCAGACCGCCCGTTATTGCAATTTCTATAAAAATGTTCGGAAGACTCTCACGGTTAAGCACCCAACCATTTTCATAACTAATTGTAATTTAGGCCACCAAAGTCCAATGTTACACAGTGTTTTACGATTTGGAAGTAGAAAAGGATTACCTTCGCTTCTTCGATTCCAGCAATCAGGAAATTGCTAGGTAAGTCATTTTGAGTTACTTTAATGGGTACTCGCGGAGGGCAGAGAAAAGGGAGAGAACGCGGGATATCGAGAGACACCAGGCACGTGACGTGGCGCGCTATTCAAACGATATTTTCGACGAAAGTTCATGCGCTTCAATTTCAATTTATCTTGCTTCAAAAATGTAATTTTCTGAATCAGAAGAGTGAAGCCTAATTATGAATTTTATATTAGAAAAATAGTTTTCACGCGGTTTTTTGCCCTTGGGGGAATTTAATATTAGAGCACGTTTACACATACAATTCTACCCCCGAACAATGTATGAAAACATTTTTTCAAAAAGCAATTTTTTGCTTTAAATTAACGCGAGTATGTAGAATTTTATCATTGGTGAAAAAAATCAAAAAATCTAAAAATCTGTAAAGAAATCTTAAAGTAATGTGATGCGAGCCCTTTTTGAAAAAAAATCAAACAAAACATTCAGTCGGAAAGAGTGAGACAGTGGTGAACAGGCACAGAGAGAGAGAGAGAGAGAGAGAGAGAGAGAGAGAGAGAGAGAGAGGAAGAAAGAGGTAGACATAAAAGAGAGAAAAGACAAACAGACAGACATACAGAGGAGGGCAGAGAGGCTAGGCACAGACAGAGAGACAGAGAGACAGAGAGACAGAGAGACAGAGAAACAGAGAAACAGAGAGACAGAGAGACAGAGACACAGAGAGACAGAGAGACAGAGAGACAGAGAGACAGAGAGACAGAGAGACAGAGAGACAGAGAGAGAAATCATAGTTTTCGAGCCAATTCATTATGATGAACCAATTCATTCCTAAAACACCTAAATGACTAAAACTTCCGGTATTCGGCTTTCTCTGCCCTTAACAAAAAAAATTTTGTTTTTTTTTTTAAATTCTGTGTTTTTTTTTTAACAAAATCCAATTTCAGTTTCACCGGAAGTGACATCAGTGGATCTACATTCTCCGTATACGGAGATGTTACCCTCCAGTTTGACACCAATGAAAGCCAAGTCTTCGGAGGATTCCAAATCGAAGCTACGGATTGCCCAAAAAATTAAGAATTTCTCTTTTTACGCTGAATAAATACATTCTTTAAAAAAATTGTGTAACTAATTGCTCTGCATAAGACTATTTTTTTCAATCGGTTTGGTACGTCAAATAAAAAGAGAATGATACCCAGAGACGTATTGTTACGAGAAGGGCCGGGAAAAGTGTCGGTCCGGCCCGTTTCGGCTTGGTTTGAAACTTGTCAAAATAAATTTTTATTTAAATCGTTATTTCAGTTCACATAAAAAATTTTAAACCATGCAAACTTTTTTGTAATACTTCTATTACATATTTAAACTAATTCTAAGTTAGCAAAAATTAAGTGTCCCGACCGGGATCGAACCTTGGTCGCGTGGGTGACAGTTTGACTAGGTGGTCCGAGTAGACGGGCCGAAGCGGGCCGGGCGGGTCGAGGAATTTTTTTACGACGGCCCGGTACGCGGGAACTATTAGTCTGATTTTTCCCGCGTTGACAATGGAGCATGCTTTCTGGACACCTTTTAAAAATGTCTATTTTTAAAAATGATTTTGTAAAAAACCGGCAAAACGATTTTTTTTTAATTTCATTGTTTTAAAAAATTCTAATTCATGTCAGAAATCGGCCTAAAGTTAGAGAACCTGCGGTCCGGCTCTTTGAAAATCACAATTGAATAAAATGTGAAAATTGTCAAAAGTGATGTGAATTTGAAATTCTCCTGTGCAGTTGATTTTTAACCAATTTTGGATTTTAATGTTTTAAAATATGTAGAACCATGTTATTTATCCTAAAACAGCGTTTGATCGGAATTTTCCTCAGACAATCACGAATTATGGGAATCTGAAGACAAAAAACTTGAATAAATAAAATCCGCCAAGATCGATTTTTAATTTATTCTTTTATATTTTAACCATCGTATCCATCTTCATTAGTACATAAGAAAAAAAACCTGCGGTCTAAACTTTTAAACACATTTTAAGGAAAAAAATCGTCTTAACGATTTTAATTTTCAAGAAATCACTTGCACCAATGGATTGCCTATGACTTTTTACGTCATAATCTTTGGTTACATTAACAGTTTTTAGAAAAGTGCGCGCGCACGACAAAGAAACCAAATTTTCTTAATAAAACGGGCTACCCGCGCCGACCCCACCTTTGCGGCGCCTAACTATCAGGGAGGCGTTAGAAGTCAATTTGTAGAAGTGTTTTTTCTACTTTTTTCAAGAACCAAAAGTAGTCCCTGCCATTTTTCGGGCGGAAAACATTAGCGGTTTTGCGCATGTCACCCGTCTGCGTCGTTTGTTGTGGCCACTTGATCCCCACAAGACGGCGCCGCCATAAACACGCCGGTTTGTGAACTACACGCACTCAGAGTAAACGTTTACGAGAGCTTAAGCTAGTGAAAATAAATTGAATTCGTTAATTGGTGATGGAAAATATCTAAATTGAAAACTTGGTGAGATTTTTACTCACACCGGGGCATGTCAATTCACACAATTTCAGCTCTTCCCATTATGTCTCATTCTCGTGTTTTTCACCAAAAAAGTAAGGAAGTGCCCAAAAAACGATAATTTTCAAATGATTGCCGAAAATTTCCGGCTCGGCTCGCTCCGGCTCCAAAACCAAAATCTAAACGAGAAAAAGCCGCTTTCTCTCTGCGACTCCGCTTTTTTCACGCTCTTTTCGCCTGCGTATCGCACGAATGCTGGGTTTAGGCTGTTTTTGGCAGGACTCCAATTTGGCGACAGCTATACATCAAAAAACCTTTTTTCTCGGTGATGTCACAGTGGTTCAAAGGCTAGGCGCTCGTTTGGCGTACAAATGGCGTCTGGTTCGATCCCGCTGCAGAAAAATTTATGGCACGCTCTAGTCCTTTGCCGAGGATGTACCTACTTCTTTGAAAAAAAAAGGCTATTACTTTTGTGAATGTCAAATGAATCAGCGCCGGAGAGGATTAGATGGAGATTATTCTGTGGTGCGATCGAACTTGCCATCGTTCGATGGGAACGAGCCTTAGTTGAAAAAGGCGCTGAATCTGAGTCAAAACGCGCACTATGTCTATCGGGCCTCCCCGAAAAACCTCCCTCCGTATACAAAGCGACCATAAGAGGGCTTTTCGAAACAAAAATGATCCGTTTGCAAATTGCGCCATTCCAATTAAAATTATTTTCTCCAACGTCGCTCCAGGGAACGGTTGTTCTCAGAATGTTTGCCAAGCCTTCATTGGCATATGACTTGCATGAGCGTGTAAAACCCCTCTGACGTTCCCTTTAAGCAAAAATTATCACGATTTGAAAAAGTATGCTAACATCATGCTGTATCACAGACTTATGACTTGAACATTTGTGAATTATAATGCTTTTCTGACTGTAATTTGTCACTAGATGTTGACATTTAAAGGCAGAGGCCCACATAAAATGAAGAGGGGGGACCTGTCCTTGTTTATTATAAAATTCTCTGCATTTGACCATTGAAAATGACACTCTATCGCCTACGTTACGCTATGGACAGGTCCATTTCATTTTTGTGGCCCACTGCCTTTAAAGGGCTCGTCAGGAGCCTTTTCAGAACAGCATGCTAATGAACACTTGGCAAGTAATATGCTATCAAACGTTGCCTTGAGTGGTGTTCGGTAAAATAATTTCAATTGAAATGGCGCAATTTACATACGGTTCACTTCCGATGAGAAAAGGTCCCCCTGACGGTCCTTTTAAGAATACATAACTGTGGGGATGGTACAGAAGAATTCTTTGACCATATGTCGCGGAACAGCAAGGAGGTTCATTCCATGGATATAAATAGCTGTAGCCAGATGGAAATCAGCCGGCAGCGGCAGAGCAAGCGGCTTTTTTTCTTTGCGTCTAACTTTTTGAACACTCTCTCGCTCGCACGAGACGCAGAGTGCTGCAATAAGGCCGTTTTTGGCATGATTTCAATCTGGCGCCGAATATATTGCACGGAAAGTTGGGATCGAACTCGTAACCGTTTGCATTGCAGCGCGCCTCAGACCTCTAGACCACCGCGTCTGTTTTGCGACTATCAAAACAACAAAAACAACCGCTCGATATGTGGTTGAAACACCAACTGTGCGAAGGGGCGGAGGACAAATTTCAAAATCGGGCCGGCACGAAAAGGATCTCTCTTCGTAATTGTGTAAAAACTGTAAACAAATGGTAAGCAAATGCTAACGGCGAATATGCTCTCCTCTGTCGCGGACTCATTTAACTTGAATGTTTCACATAAAAGGAGTATGATATTTTTTTGAATTTGCATTCTAATTAACTTAAAGGCAGAAGCCCACGTAAACTGAAGAGGGGGACTTGGCATTTCACCATTGAAAATGACACTCTCTAGCCTACGTTACGCTATGGACAGGTCCATTTTCATTTTTCTGGGCCTCTGTCTTCGAAGGGACAGTCAGGGGCCTTTCCGATTGGAAATGAACCATATGCATGTTGCGCAATTCCAATTGAAACGATTTTTCCGAACACCGCCCCAACCAACGGTTGAGCGCAAAATGCTTGCCGAGTCTTCATTAGCATTCGATTAAAAAAAAGGCCCAAAGCCCTTTATAGCTGTCGCCAAAATGAAATCTTTTTTGAAAAATGAAAAAAACAAAATGAAAGACTTTCCTGCGTTTCGCGCGGCCGTGCGGTCGGTCCCTTCCCCGCTCTCCCAACCGGGCCTGGATTGTCCGTCCTCAAGCCGGAGTGGAGCCCCGTGAGGACGTAGCTCCAACCAAATGGATCACCGAAGTCGTCTACAGTTCTTCGATCGTCCCAGGCCCCTGAGAAGAAGCTGCTTCCCCCAAGGAGAGCTGTACCAGCAACTTGGCCAGGAGGCATTTATAGCCGAATCAAAGGAGTATGGGTTCAACCAAGTCAACTTCGTGGAATTGAAGTCTACAACTGTGATTCATTCTGGCGGTTCAGTTTGTATTGTATTTGTATTGTATTGATTCCAATTTGGCGACAGCTATATTTGCAATGATAAATTAGTTATAAATTAGCAACTAAGCCGTTTAGCGTTTAAACCTGCTCCTAAAATGTTCGGCCCATAATACTATCCTCCACACCGATTACTCCCAACCCCGCCCACCATGTGTCGCTGTTCCCATTCACGTGAAATGATATACAATTTCCCTTTCCCTGCAGAGAGTATTCCCCCAAAGTACCTGTCCTTCCGCCCGGCCGACCGAGCGGTTCAGGCGTCGCTACTGTAGGGGGCGGGGCGCAGGTGTGCCCCGCCCCCTGCCGAACCACCACTTTTTGCGCCGGTTATTTGTCTCCGCGGCCAATGGACTCCAGCCATCGTTAATTACCCCAAAAAAAACGTTCTTTTGGTACCAGTGTGTATTTTCATTATTTTTAGAACTTGTGTATTTATTTTTCCGTTTTCATGGCCAGAAGTTTCGGCCCATTTTCCTCCTGAAGTACGTATGTATGTCTCGTCTTACGCTCTCTCTCTCTCTCTCTCTCTCTCTCTCTCTCTCTCTCTCTCTCTCTCTCTCTCTCTCTCTCTCTGTCTCTCTCTCGGTTCATCCTTGTTTACGGCCGCCTCTCTCACCCGGTTTGGCAACACACTCACCTGTTTTTGGGGAATTGTAACACATTTATTACACTTTCGAAAAACACCTTTGAAACACATTGTCTATTTACTCTATTTACCTGTTGTTTTTCAGAACGGGTTCCCCCTCTTTTTGACAGTTTTCGTCCAATTTAGAGAGCACATCCTGTCTAAAATGATAAAATTCGGACAACTTTATTTTCTCAAAACCACTTGGTATATTTTGCCTACTGGATCTTGGCTGAGTATCATACCACCGCGTCTTCGCTGAGTATCATATTCGGTTGAACTTTATTCAAAGCTGGTAAATTTGAGGGCCGGGCCCGATATTGAGGAAGCGGGCCGGCCCTCTCTCAGAAAACCCATACAAAATTGGGGCAAATTTGAGGGTCGTGCTCGGGCCGGCCCCGCTCAGGCCCGCCGGGCCCGAGTTTTCACAGTTCGGGCCGGCCCGCCTTTTTACCAACCCTGCCCTTAGCGGTTGAGGGACCAGAGTTGGCACCACCACAGGCGAGCAACCGTTGTCTGGAGCGGTGTAGGGGAAAATTCGTTTTGAAAATCAAAATTTGCTCATTTTCATGTCGTCTAGGTCTCCGTAGGTACCTTTAACACCCTATAAACGTTTTTCTTACGTTCATTCAAAGGTATCGTCAGAGGGTTTTCAAATTTGAATTTTATCCGCTCCAGAAAACGGTTTTTCACAAAATTTCTGCCAAAGATTTTCTAGTGGGGTTTTAGGAATAAAATCCGAAGCAGTTTTTTGAGATTTTGAAATTCCCTGACCCGTTCAAAACACCAAAAACCTACGAGAATGCCACTCGTTTCATATCAACATTATAGGCGGTTTGTCAAGATTTTGCTTTGTCTAACTGAATTTCACTCCAATTTGAAAGATCGTCTCAATTACACCGCTTTGGGTGCAATTTTTGCAAGATGTTTACTACAACTGGCAAAAACCCTTTTTCGTGTTTACGAGATGTGCGAGAGTCACGCGCGGAAGTTACTCAGACCATGCAGGTGTGCGTATCTTCGATACTAAAGAAGGAGAAAAACGTCTTCGAGCTGTTGTTCGGAATTATTGTTGTCTCCCATCGGTCTCTCTCTCTTTTCCTCTGTCTCGGAGAGATATTTTGGTTCATTTTAGGCTGAGCCTTTCGTCATCCTGGAATCTCTACTCGCCATGGCGCAAATGCCTCCGCTGTCATTCCTAGACCCGGAGGCTAAAGCAGCTCTCAACAATCTTCATCTGAGACTCAATGACATCGATGTCAAACTGAGCATAGTTCTGGAGCTACTTGCTACAAGGTTACCGGATCAGAGGTAACAGAGGGATAGAGAGATGGTGGGAGAGAGAGAGAGAGAGATAAAGAGATAAAGAGAGGAGTGAGTGAGTGAGTGAGTGAGTGAGTGAGTGAGTGAGTGAGTGAGTGAGTGAGTGAGTGAGTGAGTGAGTGAGTGAGTGAGTGAGTGAGTGAGTGAGTGAGTGAGTGAGTGAGTGAGTGAGTGAGTGAGTGAGTGAGTGAGTGAGTGAGTGAGTGAGTGAGTGAGTGAGTGAGTGAGTACTTGAGTCCCTCATCTCAATGCCTCTCTTCCAGACTCTCCTCAATATTCGCCTCTCCCACTGCCACCGTCGTCTCCGAAGCCACAGCTCCCACAGGCAGCAGTGAAAGCCCTCAGGCTGGAAATTCAGAGAAGTCACCCAAAACCGAGCCAAAAGATGACTCCGACGGAGATTTGGACATGGAGGGAGAAAACGAAAATGAAGAGGACTTCGATGAGTCACCGAATAATGGAAAGGACGGAGGATCGGTAAGAAATCGATATTATCGACTGAAAATCGAATTTTCAGTCAGAGGAGAAGGACCTTTTGGTAGACGGCCCTTTCCCCGAAGGAGCCGTGAAAAGAGCTGCGGAGAAGGCGGCCAGAAGTTTTCAAAGTACTCAGCCAAAGGTGAGGCGCGAATAAAAACAAACGCGCGTTCCACGGAACGCTTGTTTTACAACGATAGGTCCAAATGACACCTGTAAATGCAACCCAAATGTTGGTTAACACCTTCAGAACGTCAAAATTTTATTAACCCCGAACACTGTCCAACGCGAATTCATTCCAACGTCAGTTACAAATGACACAAAGTACGAATACTTTCCAACGCCCGTTCCAGATGACATCTGTAAATTTTCCAACGACCGCTTCAAATAATATCTGTAAATGTAATCCAAATCTTTTAAAACCACTTCAAAGTGTCAAAATTTAATTAACTCCGAACTCCATTATGCAACGCGAATATTTTCCAACACCCGTTCCAAATGACACCTGTAAATGAATTCGTGTTGTTCCTCCAACCCCGCGTAATAATCGCATTGTCGAGCCCTTCCTCGTCTAGTTGCGTGTGACTTTCCGCCCTCGCCTTTGCGTAACCAGTCGGTCCTCACAAAAACACAAAAACACGCTAATTTTGGTTTGATGCGCGTGTGAGAGGACGCGCCGTGTCGGCCTGTAATCGGCGCCCCCGGTTGACGGATGGCGGCACAGGGAAATTATTACGTTTCCGGTATCAAATATGGGTTAGTTACGGAGGGAAATCGTTTTATTTGCGAAGGGTTTCATCTACATTGACGATTTATTTGTAAACATTCCATTTTAGTGTTAAAATGGATATAAAAAAGTAAGCGGGCCGCTAAAACTGATTAATCGGGTTGTTTCCGAAGCTGAATATCAGCCATCAAACGTTATTTCTTTATTTTCTGTTACCAATAGGAATGGTCGTCTGTGCGAACATGTGTAGCTACATTAGCCTACGGGTAGACACCAAGATTCTTTGGACTTAAACGGGGCGGCGGCTACGCATACATAACCGACGGTTGCAGGGATTCCTGTGGGCATCGGTGGTTCAGTGGTAGAATGCTCGCCTGCCCCGCGGGCGGCCCGGGTTGATTCCCGGCCGATGCAATTCTTTTTGCTGTGACTTTCTTATTCGAAAATTTTTAGATCAACCCTTTTGGGACATTTCTCGTAAAATAAACTTGTACACAATTGTCAATTAGCCGATTTTATTGGCTTTAATTTTGTTTTAACACGTTTAAAAGTGATCACTTTCAAACGCCTTTGGCAGCTGCCCTTTCACTTGAAATCTCCTTCTTTCGGTTGCGCAACCGGTCGCTTATCCCGGAGGTCGCCTCCCGGACAATGAACATAAAAAACGGTTCGAATGAGCTGTTCTTCCGCGCCAAACAACTCGCCAATGCACTTCCGAAACGAGGTTATCGCGTAAAAAACCGGCGTTCCAAGGTAAAAAAAATGGTTGGCGACAGCGAAGACGAGGGGTTTCTCATACACGAAAACTTTCGCAAAAAAAACATACGCGAAACAAAATTACATTAATTACCTTTGAAAAAGGTTGGTTCGGGAGTTTCGAAAACAAAATTACAGCAAAAGAATTGCAGCGGCCGGGAATCGAACCCGGGCCGCCCGCGTGGCAGGCGAGCATTCTACCACTGAACCACCGATGCGCATCAGCCATCTTACAACCACCCGTCATCTATGCGTAGCCGGCGTCAGTTTAAACCCAAGAATCTTTGTGTTGCCCGTAGGCTAATGTAGCTATGTGTGCGGTACATATGTTCGCGCAGGCGGCCATTCCCACGACTGACCGCCGCAGATTATGAAAGGCAAACACATGGCGTGCGTAAACCGGTGGAAGTCCGCTGTCTGCTGAAACTCGGACAAACCCAGGGGCACAAGGCGGAACTCAATATCACAAGGGGAAGGGATTTTGTTGCAAAATTGAAAGAAAACGTGAAAAAATGGTCGTGAAATGGGATTTTCACCTCTTTCGTTTAAGCAGGAGACATTAGAGCACGCAAAGGGCTGCAACAAGCTTTTTGAGGGTTTTTCGACATGGAGTTTTTACAACTTTTTATATAAGCTTAATGCAAAAGTTTTATTGTATTTCGGAAGCTGTCTGCGAGCTTCCAAGGTCTCGAAGCAAAAACATCCACATTTTTGGTCCCCCAACGAAATGTAGCAAAACACAAAGTCACGCCTGAAAAAGTATGCGATCGAAGAGAGGTCCCACAGCGAAAATAACGGAATACAAGGTTCTTAAGCGAAAAGTACCAAAACTTAAGATCCTACAACGAAAAGTCCCGTAACAAAAGGTTCCGCCGGCCAAATTCCCTAGATGTATCCCGCATCGAAAGGTATCTGAATACTGGGGCCCGGAGCGAAAACTCAATACAAAAAAAAACTCCCACTAGGAAAACTTGGAAAAATATGGTCCCGAAACGAAAGGTCCAAAGCGAAAAGTCTGAAACTGTTTTTCAAAATACAAAATCGCATAAGTTCAAATTGTGAAATAGCATTTAATGAAAATGGTACCACTAGAATTTATTACACCTGACAGGTGCTTTTTTACGTAAAGAAGTTTTTACCTTAATTAACACCGGGTTGGTTCCAATTTCTTGAAAAATAAACACATTTATCACAGAAATAGCGTCTGTATTAAGGGGAAAGCCTACTAAAATTAAAAAATTTCGTTTTTTGGGAGAGGAAATGCAGAAGATAGAAAAACTCCCCTTTGAAAACCAAAAAGTCCAGAAATCTGACTTCAAAGACCCCAAAAATCTACCGGGTGCGCACAAATGCTTCAGCGTTTCCAGTTTTCATGAGTTTGTGTTATCCGTAGGATACTCAGCCAATGTTAGCAGCCAAATTTTGACAAGAGAGTGTTTTACTCGTTAATTGCCTCCTAATTGCCTCTCCTCCTCATAACGTAAAGTCTTCGTCTGCTGTTTGTGGCAGACGTGAACGGCTGTTTTCGTGCGATCCACGCTCTCCCACACCGTCTACCTGTTTTCCGCGAGTCTAACCAAATATTTTGCGAGCAGTGTGGCCTGTGTGCCGCGCGGCAGCAGAGTTTCGAGAAAACTGGGACCACGACTGAACCCCCTTCTGGAATTGGGGGTACTTGTGAAATTCGGTTTAACTCATCAGGGCTTCGATACTTATTCTTGTCAAAGTTTATGATACAACTATTTGGAAAAACTCAAACAGAAAGTGCTTTTTTCAGGTGTTTGCTTGGCAAATTCTGCGCGAATCGGTGACCGATGACGAGCTGAGGAACGTGCAGATCAGCCTGAGGACGTTCCACGGAGAGACTGCCTCCCACCTCCTCTCAAGACAACTGCCAAAGGTAGATAAAGAGAGAGAGAAAGAGAGAGAGAGAGAGACAGAGAGACAGAGAGACAGAGAGACAGAGAGACAGAGAGACAGAGAGACAGAGAGACAGACAAAACACGTTTTAGGACAAGAACAAAACACGTTTTAGGACAAGAAAAGTTGCATACCATCCGGTGCACCGTCCATGAGACTTGTTCAGCAAAACCAGGGCCACTAGGGTGAAAACCATAGCGATGGATAGACCTTAATAATAGAAATTCAAGCTTAAACTTCAAAGAGGAATACCAATAATTGCTTTAATTGCCACAAGTCCTGTTCCGCGTTTGATTTCCTCCTGAACTCCTCTGGCTCCGTGTTGGGTGATGGTCACGGTGTTTTCGTCCAGGGAGTTGTGGAGCTTGACTTCTCTGAAAAGAGTAATTGAAAGAATTAAGGACAAGGAATGAGAGAAACAGAGTGACAGAGAGACAGAGAGACAGAGAGACAGAGAGACAGAGAGACAGAGAGACAGAGAGACAGAGAGACAGAGAGACAGAGAGACAGAGAGACAGAGAGACAGAGAGACAGAGAGACAGAGAGACAGAGAGACAGAGAGACAGAGAGACAGAGAGACAGAGAGACAGAGAGACAGAGAGACAGAGAGACAGAGAGACAGAGAGACAGAGAGACAGAGAGACAGAGAGACAGAGAGACAGAGAGACAGAGAGACAGAGAGACAGAGAGACAGAGAGACAGAGAGACAGAGAGACAGAGAGACAGAGAGACAGAGAGACAGAGAGACAGAGAGACAGAGAGACAGAGAGACAGAGAGACAGAGAGAGAAAGAGAGACAGAGAGACAGAGAGACAGAGAGACAGAGAGACAGAGAGACAGAGAGACAAAGAGACAGAGAGACAGAGAGACAGAGAGACAGAGAGACAGAGAGACAGAGAGACAGAGAGAGGCAGAAGGGAGGCACTTTTTAGTGTACTTTGGTTTTTAACTCAGATCTTCGATCCCAAATTAACTCTCCAAAACACCTCAAGATTCCCGTCTGAGACCGTGTCCTAAATCGCCCAGTGACCTGAAACTGTTCGGATTTCTAGTGTGCGACCTTCACACCCCTTGCACTTTTAGATAACGGGTTACGGTAGCCGTTTGATTTCTGTAACGGTTCCGACTGAGCACCAATCGCCACTTGAGATAATGGATCGAATTGGTCACAGAACGGACACGACATTTCGAAATTGGGGAAAGTATATGTACGATCTTGATAAGGAAGTTTGTGTAAAAATCAACCAGTTCCAATTTATTCGGTAGGGTCCTGCGTCACGTATTGACTGAAACGTGATGGGTATTTTGAATCTTGGTTCTGTGCGTCAGAGGAGTGGGAAAAATAGACAGAGTGGAGTGAATGAGAAATAGAGAGAGAATTTACCAAACGGGGAAGTTATGTGTGTGTGTGTGTGTGTGTGTGTGTGTGTGTGTGTGTGTGTGTGTGTGTGTGTGTGTGTGTGTGTGTGTGTGTGTGTGTGTGTGTGTGTGTGTGTGTGTTATGTGTTCAAAATAAAACACCTCCTATTTTCAGATCCGCCTTGTAGTAGAAGCAACAATGCGTTACTTCAAGTGGGATTCCCTGGCTGAGGAGGCACAACTGACCAAGGCGAAGCTCATACTCAGTCATCTGAAGAACAACGCCAAAGTGCGAAACTGGACACTTAGGGAGGGCAGGCCCAATAGGTACGTAAAAAAAAAAAAAAAATTAAGGCCTAGTTTAGAACTTATCTACTTTGTACAAACTTGAAGGCCAAAACGAAAAATAGCGAGAGAGACAGTTACAGAGACAGAGACAGAGACAGAGACAGACGGAGAGCGAGAGAGAGAGAGAGAGAGAGAGAGAGAGAGAGAGAGAGAGAGGCCAAGCATGACAAGATTATGACTCATTTATTGACGAGTTTAAAATGCCTCTAGTTTTGCACTTTTTCCTCGAAGGGACGGTTTAGAATTGAAATTTCTCACTTCCGGTTGCCGATTCACTAAAATTAAATTAGTTAATTTACTGTGTTTACCTTTCGTTGGTCTATTTGGGGAAGGGAGTGATTCATTTTCATTGCCAAATTTGAGCGCTCTTTTGAAGTTTAAAGATTTAGGTTTAGGATGCATAATGTTTAAAGGGCTCGTAAGGGGCCTTTTCCAAATCGTATGCTAATGAAGACTTGGCAAGCATTTTGCGCACGGCCGTTGGCTGGAGCGGCGTTGGGGAAAATGATTTCAATTGAAATAACTCGATTAGCATACCATTCATTTCCAATCCGAAAAGGCCCCTGACGGTGCCTTTAAGTTTAAAAATTTAGGATGCATAATGTTTAGGCCTTAAATTACTAACGAAAATTTGGTTCGCCAAAGATGTAAATTTGCGACAAAAATTTACATATTTCGAAGACCTTCTGTTAAGGTCACAAGGTTGTTAAGACCTTAAATCGGCCTTAATTTAGGTCGTTAAAACCTTAAATCGCGGTCAGCCGCCTTATTGAAAATGTTTAGCCTTAAGTGACGACCAAACGTTAAGGTGGTTGAGAACTTACGAAAGACCTAAAATTACGGCCTACAGGTATTCAAGATCATAGAGTCGACCTAAAACTCTACCCAGAATTAAAAATTAAGTGTTAATGCCTTAAATCACACCTTAAATCAGGCCCTAAATCAAGACTCAATAGTAAGGCCCTTAAATTCTTAAATGAAAAACTAAATGTTACAAGTCGTTAAGACCATACAATTGAAGGGAGTTATGATTTAGCGCTACACTTCAGGTAGTCGAGGAGTGACTAGGGAGCGACTTTTTTAATGCATTCAACTAAACCATATAGTTTCTCTTTCACTTTAAAGGGCTCGTAAGGGGCCTTCTCAGAATCGCATGCTAATGAAGACTTGGCAAGTATTTTGCGCACGGCCGTAGTCTGGAGCGGTGTTCGGAGAAATAATTTCAATTGAAATGGCTCCATTAGCATACGTTCCATTTCCAGTCAAAAGGTCCCTTACGGGCCCTTTAAGGCCTTAACAACCTAAAATTTTTAAAGTTTTTTCCAAATCTCCCTTTATGATCCCCGATTTCCGGGAAATTCCGTGAAATTCTTACTCCTTTCGCAACCTCTCGTCTTGTTTTCGTCGGTTCGAAGACGGCAGGGCCGAACAGGTCTGTGCTCGGCGTTCCGCTCGATACTGCAACCGGTTTTCAAAATGAAGGCTGCGGTCCGTGCACTTTTCCGACGGGCCCCGTGACACTCAACCACGCTAAGACGCCTCGCAGGGGACTGACAAACGATTTTTTTCTCGTTCGCGCGATTCGAAGGCAGAGGTTTTTATAGAAACCAGGGATGAAACCGGTATGGAATTGGACGAAACCGGTTTAGATACTCGGTTTCAAACGGGAGTTCATGGATCGATAAAATCGTATGCTTGATATTTTTTTGACATTTCGAGTATTTTACGAAGATAAAAATTTAACCAAATGATTTGTTGAATAAATTTACAAAATTACTCCTTTTTTGTAGATGAAATCGCGTAAGAAAGACGACTATGACGCTAAATTTGAATTTTTTGGCCTTTGCCAGGTCGAAAATCAAACACGAAAAATTCGAACAATGAAAAATTGTTGCCACTTCTATTTCCTATGCCGTTTTCGCCAAATTGCGTACTTTTTTTCAATCTCGCGGAAGTTTTTGAAGACACAAATTTTCTTCAAATAACAAATTTTACAAACGAAAAAATACATAATTTGCAATAAAACTAGGTTTTCAAATAGTTAAATTTAAAATGTAAATTTAAAATGTTGAATTTTTTGGCAATTTCCAAATCGAATATCGAACACGAAGCAATGAATTTTCTCCTGACTTGGGCCGTTGTCGAAGAATTGCGTACATTGTTTTCAATCACACGGCATTTTTGAACCACGGTAGTTTCTCTTGGGGCATTATATTTCAGTTTCAGTTTTTTTTTAATATTTAATTTCCTTTTTTGAAATAACACAAATTTTACAAAAGTTACACTTTATATGCTATAAAACTAGGTTTACAACCAACTGTCGTGTAACCCAAAATAGAGTACGCCATACCGCAAAACTTTGAAACGCAATACATCAAAAAAGAGAATGAAATGAAAAAAAAGTTTCTTATGGTAAATTTCCTTACGTTGGCTACCAAGAGAAAAATTGTAGGTTTCGGCTTACGGTAGATATTACGGGTTACGGTAGGCTAACAGGAAATAGTCCTACTTTTCGAGGGGGGGAACAATCGCGTTAAAAATATAACTGCGATCCATTCATTTAAAAAATTTTGAATAGATTTTGCTTTAAAGCTGAATGCAATATATAGTCTGTGCCAATCCTAGTTCCTTCTATTTGACGCTTTAACAGAAGGATACAGTAACCTTACGCGTTGCAAATGAAATGTCACTTATCGAAAACCTTAAAATTAACGCGCAGGATTCGAACCCGCGACTTTGTTAAAACGTCTGGCTGATAGGCGAACTCTCTACCGCCTTCACCATGGTCGCGCCTTGCTCAAGAAGCACGGCGGAGCCTGATAGACTCGCTTGTTTTGGGTTGCAGCGGCGACGCTTTTTAAAGAAGCCATTTATCCATTCTTTTAAAATAAAGTGAAACACAACAATTATTTAGAACATTTTCAACGAAACAACGAAAAACCCTCAAACATTGAACCAATGTGCCAGAATAATAATACCGTAACGAAGAAAATTACCGTGCCGCCAAAAATAGAGTACGTACTGCTCAAAATGAGAGGGAACTAGAACTGGCTAGAACTATATAAGTCTGTTAAAAGCAAACCTGATGGTCCCTCTTTTCAAACAAAAAGAGACAATCAGATATCTTTTAAGATTGTAACCAACAAAATGGTTCGTCGCTTTAATTTAATTTCCCAATTTGACCTATGAATACACACTGAATCAGTCGTATTTGATCATAGAACTTTAGTCGAGTACATGCCCCAAGTGCACTTTCCCCCAGTTTAAAAATACTGTAAGAAGAACAGTTTTTCAATGCTGAATCTGATCTTAAGAGTGTTGTGACAAGAATTTACGATAGGTAGTTTTTAATTATCAAAAACTACCTTTAATTTACTTGACTGGCAAGTGTTTTCGTTTGAAAAAAATCGTTTGAAAGATGAGTAAGTTTAAACAATGAGTATATATGCAATGCCTCTTTCTCTTAATTCGTGCTCCTCTCTTTTTTCCCAACCAGTAAAGAGCCTCTGTCACTTCCTGGCCACGCGAACCGGTCGCCGTCGCGCACGCCGCACAAACTTGACAACAACATGGGGCCAAAGGGGACAGCACAAGCAACAAACAGAATAACAACATGAAACTTCGAACCGGTTCGGCGGCGAGAACGACGAGACAAAAAGTCAGCAGACGAGGGGGATTCCACCCAAATTTCGAATCACTTTATAGGTAGACACGTAGAATGAGGCTGGTTTCTGAAAATATGAGGGGTGTGTTCTTGAGAATTTTCGTGGGCGCGTGAGGACGAGCGAAATTTTAAAGAGGTGCCGGTGGGGGCGCAGTTCAAATGGTAATTTCGCCAATTGTTTTTTAGCCGGCATATATCGCTTTTTTGCTCCAGAATGCAACAAGGCTTGGTTAGAATCTACGCATGATTCACAAATAAAAACATTTTTTTGTTCTAAGATTTCGCCATCCCCACTTTTACATTGACTAGTTCGTTACTGCATGTCGTTACTTTGCTTTTTTTGCAATACCAGGAGGGTACGCGCGCCAACGGCGCGCACCCTCCTGGTCTGCGGCCTGCGGCCGCACCGACACACGGCCTTCGGCCGCTAAATTAGGCGGCCTGCGGCCGCAGATTCATGGCCTACGGCCATTCATTACTCGTCCTTCGGCCGTGAAGCACGTGAAACTCGGCCTACGGCTGACCTCACCCTCCTCTCGGGGGGAAATGAACGCGTGAACTTCCGCTGATCCACTACACACACACAGACACACACGGTAGCGTTTTATTATAAGGGATCCGCGGACAGCCAATAATACGCCACAAAAATGTATGTATTATCAGAAATTACATATAAAAACAATTGTAACGATAATATCACTCAAATTTTGGCATAACTTGTCGAAATATTACCAAAGAAAAAAACTTTTTCTTGGAAACTTGGATTCCTTCAAAATCAGAAATGGAAGTTCTGCCAAACCCCGCACCTTTCCTAGAATTTGAACAACCGGAAGATGCGTATTGCAAATTTGGCAAAGCACCAACAGTTCTCTTGGCGAGACTCGTTTCCCAGACGCGCATTTCTTGGCAATTGGCATTTCGCCAAATCCATTTTCTCTGTTCCTCGAGTTCATCTAAATGTTAAGGTGAAATAGGTCGTGTAGTAAAAAAGGCAATTCCTTGCCTTATATCCGAGGTTTTCTTATAATGAAGTGTTGTTAAAGTACCCGTAATCACAGTAGTCACAGTACTCCGTTTGCGAATCGATAATCGAATTTCCGTATTTAGCTTTTCACTGGTTTCGATGATCGTAGGTAGATTGTTTCTGTGCAAAATGTGGGTCCAATTGAAGAAAGCACTTTGATTGTTCAGTCCACTTGAAATCGAAGCCAAGTCGAGTGAACGGGATAGAAGTCCTGAAATGATAGATTGAGTCAAGACATAGCTTTGATTGGTCGAAAAAGTGCCACTTCATTCAGCCACCAACCAGGTTTTGATTATTGAAAATAAAAATTTCAAAAAAAATGTTTTGAAGAATACATTGAAATGAAAATTTCAGGGTCGCAGCTGCCGCCACGAACATCGACGTTATGTGGAAGCGCTACGCAGCCCTCCTCGGCCCGGGAGGCCTCGCCGCGGCCGGCCTTCTTCCCTCCCTGGCCGGTACTCCTACCCTCTAACTTTGTCTTTCTACTCCCGTTCTCCGTATGTTCATTCAATTCAAAACAGAAATGGGACCCTAACCCTTTCTAGCCACATTCCGCCACTCCTTGAAAAATCAAAAGTCCCATTTCCGTGTTCAACTCCCGTGGAGTTACTATCGTAATCCCAGCTGCCCTATCGTCTCCCAGAGCTTGTACATAGTGATTTTTTCAGAGCATTGATTTTTTTTTCGTTTTTCTTTCGTTTCGAGACCCATTGTCACATGTCCCGGTAGCCACGACCACCCACGCCGTCCGTCTCTCTACCTCCCACGATCTGACAGAAACCCATTTCATACACAAAAACACAGCCCCATACGTCCATGTCGCCATCTTTTTTGTCAATAAATGAGAAATTTTTAGAGAATTTCTTCATTGGGTGGGTGGAAACCGGAAGACAGATGGGAACGCAACATTGGGGTTCAAATTTCTTGTTTCATGGTACTTTAAAATATATTTTTTAAGCATTAATGTGAAAATCGTGGAAAACACTCTAATATGTGTTTATAGCCGTCGCCACACGGAAATCGGCGAGAAAAAGCAGCTTTTTCTCGGCGTATTCACTTTTTTTGCACGCAATTTTCGCCTGCGTATCGCACGAATGCTGCATTAAGGCTGTTTTTGGCAGGATTCTAATTTGGCGACAGCTATATGGACAATCGTCCATTTGGCACCTTAAAGGGTTTTTGGAAAAGGTCCCGCAACGAAGTGGGTAACTTACCAAGGTAAGTCATAAACGGCGCCAACTGCAGTTCGTGAGAGAGTACGCGTAAATAAGAGGGTGCAGAGTTTATAACCAAAAGCGCACTGGGCTGACACGGCTAAATAACTTTTATTATATTTAAGACTGAAAGGTTATTTACAAAGTTTACGAATTCGCTTTCGCAATTTTGGCTTTCATTTTGGAGACGCATTGATCAGCTTTTTTTTTTTTTAATATTTATGTGAACATTTTTTGCGTTATATAATTAGAAATTTGAAAATCAGTGGAAAATACATAAAAAAATAATCTCCAAAATACTTTGGTCGTAGTCAGGTCAATGCTTTTAAGTTAGCACAATTATGTGGTAAACATTGGATACTCAGGCAACATTAGCCAAATCCTAGTAGCCAAATCCCAATTATGTTTTACGAGCATTCGTAATGTAGCTTTGGAAAATTTCGGTAAAACGTGTTCAGTAGCTCAATTTCTGCTTGTTTTCAGTATAACGTTAACTAAACATCTAAAACCTTAATTTTACTTTAATTTTCCCTCAAGGTTACGCAAAGAACCTTTATTAACCATTAATTACAACTGCTGATTCTAAGATCAAATCGAATTTTTCCTATTATAGTATGTTTCCAAGGGACGGTGTTCGACTTTCGGGCAATTGTAAAAAATGACATATTTCACCAAAAAGTATTTGAAACATTTAAGTGAACAGGGATATAATAAGCGAAAGAGCACTGGAAAAGAGGAGTGCGCAGGCAGTTAATCAGATCGCTGCAGGACCAAAGGTCGTTCAAAATTTGTAAAAATTATTGACCATTCGTTGGAAATGAAGTATTTAGCAAAAATTATTTTTTGCTTCCGAATCTATGTCAAATGTTTGCATACCAACCTCCTATTTTCCCAATACCGATTTCCATGAATGTTTAGTTTTGTATGAACTGTTTGCTATTCGTTTTCTACCTGTTCGCTGTTTGACCGCAGGGCGCACTTTCCTCCCACGCCACCGGACACCGCACAGTTTCGGCAAACACTCGCGAATTAGCATAGAACTGCAAGCACATTTCAAGAATTTCTTGTGTTTCAGGGGGTTAACTATCTTATAAACGATGGAAAGTCTTGAAAACATGCCGCTAAACTAGTGTTCGAAACCTTAGCCACTTATAAAGTTTCACGTGGTCTGCCCAATACACCTTGTTCGTTTTTGGGGCCTTGCGAAGAGCTTTCTAAAGCCTAAATTTATTCAAAATTGATGGTTCAAAACGTTTTTGAGCCGAAAAATAGTTTAAGTGTCAAAATTCATAGTGCCAAGTGCTCGCGACGGCGACGGTCTGGCAAACAGCGGACGGAGCCAGCCGCGGCGAGTGTAATACCAATAGACTGGCTAAGCGCGTTTCGTGACATGATAATCGCCCGGCTCGCGCACAAACACAACACCGTAACCATGAACCACATCAAAACAGGCGCGGCCGAGGCGCTTGATAACTCGCGCTCGCTCTGTTTACACTCTCCAGGCGCCGCTTTGAGCCGCGCGACGAGCGCATGAGCGCCTTGAGGTGTGTTCCGCGTCTGACCACTGGCAGAAGAGGGACTGGGAAGAGAGAGACAGAGACAGAGACAGAGACAGAGACAGAGACAGAGACAGAGACAGAGACAGAGACAGAGACAGAGACAGAGACAGAGACAGAGACAGAGACAGAGACAGAGACAGAGACAGAGACAGAGACAGAGACAGAGACAGAGACAGAGACAGAGACAGAGACAGAGACAGAGACAGAGACAGAGACAGAGACAGAGACAGAGACAGAGACAGAGACAGAGACAGAGACAGAGACAGAGACAGAGACAGAGACAGAGACAGAGACAGAGACAGAGACAGAGACAGAGACAGAGACAGAGACAGAGACAGAGACAGAGACAGAGACAGAGACAGAGACAGAGACAGAGACAGAGACAGAGACAGAGACAAACTTGAGTGAGTGAGTGAGTGAGGCCTCGGGGGTTTCCTTTGTTCACTTCCTCTCGTGTGTGATTCAGTCCACGTGCACTCCGTCTTTCCCGTCGTCTAGAGAACCAGTTCAGCACCATCAATGTTGCGTCTGCTGCCTGAGTAATAGGCTGTTTGTGCAAAACAGCACAAAACGCTGTGTCAAAAAATCAGGGGTCGGGGGTCTTCCTTCCTGAATCATTGAAACTATCACAGCTACTTTTCCTGCAAGGTTTGGCGCTAGGAAATGCTAAACTCTTCAGCCGAAAAGACCTTTTTCGCTAGATTCCATCTCATGTAACGTCGTACATCGTGCAAAATTTCCCTAACGATAAGAAGTACATTGGGGGATTGCAATGACTATATGTAGAAAGACAGTCCTTTAGCTTATTTTGGTCTCTATCATAACATACGATTCAGCCCAGCGAATGCAAACAATAACAACAAAAACACTTCCCCACTTGGGTGAATTCGGACACTTGGTCCCGGCTGCCGAAGCGCTGACACAATTCTTGTCAAATTGGAGATACAATAGCCTTTCGATAAATGCCCCACAACTACAAAGAGAGAGAGAGAGAGAGAGAGAGAGAGAGAGAGAGAGAGAGAGAAGACGCAGACTGACACCTTTCAAAGAGTGAAAGATCCCGAAAAGTGTTTCCAAGTAATGCCTCATTTCCCTTAAAAGTGTCAATCGAATTTTTGCCAATCACCCCTTTTTTTCCAATACCACCTCATTTATGGTGTGTTAAAAAAAGTATGAGAGACAGCGATAAGAGTGAGATGAGAGGAAAGATTACGCAAAAAAGTAATAAAGAAAATATATCGGAAGATGAAGAACGAAAAGAAGTTGCAGTAAATGAGAGACAAAAGTGAGGAGAGAGGAAAAGAGAGATCCAGGGAGAGAGAGAGAGAGAGAGAGAGAGAGATAGCCAGACAGAGGTGGCCGGAGAGGGATATATATCCAGGTAGAGAGAGAAGACAGAGAAAAAGATAGCCGGAGAGAGAGGGAGAGAGATGAAGAGAAAAAAAGAGATAGCCAATGAGAGGTAGCCGGAGAGGAAGCCAGAGAGAGAAAGAGAAAGAGAGAGAGAGAGAGAGAGAGAGAGAGAGAGAGAGAGAGAGAGGAGAGAGAGGAAGAGAGAGAGAGAGAGGAAGCCAGAGAGAGAAAGAGAGAGAGAGAGAGGAGAGAGAGAGAGAGAGAGAGAGAGAGAGAGAGAGAAAGAGAGAGATGGAAGGAAAGAAAAGGGAGATTCCCGGTGATCAAATGTGAGATTCACCCTCTGATACCCATTTTCCCTTCATTTTTTTGTGATTTTTCTTGTCAGAATCGCTCTCCCATGGCACGAGACAGTCGTCTGGTCCTAATAGATGTTGACGCGTTCCAAATACAACCGAGTGTCACTATAAAACAGAACAGGTTCGTTCAACTATACCCAACAACACAGCATGTTGCATACTTTTACTACGCGAAGCACAACAACAACACAATAAGAGACAGGCTGGAAATTAACGAGTATTTTCAGGAGAACATGGATACCAGTTCCCCCATGGCAGTATTTGTCCTCTCAAGAAATAAATATTTTGTTGGCTGGTTTTACGGTTTGCGCGCGCCGAGCTCACGCACAGAAAACAACATAAGAAGACTGATGAACGCAAATAAATATGTGGGGAGAGGCCGGTCCGAAAGGCTGAAATAGCACACGGCAGATCATAACTCGTCGGAGAGGGAGGAGGAGGACACGTGTTCACGGAGACAAGAAGAGGAGTGGCCACGGAGCACACGGGAGGGGGAGCAGAGCCAAGGCTGAAATTAGAATAATTAGAGAAGGAATAAAAAATGGACGTGAGGTGCTTGTGGTACCTTGCCCAAGGTTCGGGATATTTTGGCGCGAAACAAAATTGGTGATTTTCGAATATTAAAACTAATGTTTTATAACATTTTGTATTAAAAGGACGCACTCGTGCGAAATTTCATCAAAACTTCACCATAATCTTGTTTTAAAAAATAAATCCACTTGACAACTTATTTTCTCTGTTCTGAGCCGGGTTCTCAAATGACGGGCCGGGCCGAGGAATTTTTTTGGGACGGCGCTGCCCGGTCCCGGTTATGAAAAATAAAATTCAAAAATTTGCATAAAACGGTACACTAATTTTTTAAACTGTGTCAAATTACTTAATAATGTTTGTTAGTAGCATTAAAGTCAATATTAGTCGTACAAAAAAGAATGTCATCGACCGGAATCGAACCCTGGTCGTGTGGGCGGCAATCTGACTGGGTGGTCCAGGGTGGACGGGCCGCACGGGCAGTCCAAAATTTTCCAAATGGCCGATCCGTGAGAGCCCCGCTTGAGGTACCTGCGTAATTCGGCGTTTGGTGAAAAATGCTAACACCAAATTAAGGGGGGCTAACGTTGCCTCCGCCATTTGAGGGGACTTGCGCATCGAGCCCCCCAAACACTCCCTGTCGGGATTTAGGTCCATCGGATTTGGGTCCTGAAATCACGGGCCGTTTCGGGCAGACGGACCGAAAACGAGATATTTCCCCATTGAAATTTTCGAAAATGTCGGGGAAAATTGCTCACGTCTAGCGGTGGCCTCTTCTCGGAGAGGAACCACTCGGTGAGATCATCCTCGTACTCGGCCACAATGAGTTCGCACTGCTGGCGCAGATCGGTGATTTCGGCAGACGGCTGGTCCCACATCTCGTAGGGAAGGTCCATCTCTATCTGAAATGAAACACAATTCGGTACGGTTTTGAAGAACAATCGTTGCAGAGAACCAACGCATTTGGGAGCGGACCGGCCGCTCAAAAAATTTTGGGAGCGGACCGGGCCGCAGCCGTGGTTTTTGAGAGACTGTATGAAGCGGCTGACAAAGTGTACAGTCAGACACACGGCTGGCACCGGGGTTCTCAAATGACGGGCCGGCCCGGGTCGAGGGATTTTTCGGGACGGACCGGCCCGTACCGGTCGGCTCGGTTATGAAAAATTTAAATTTTGTGTAAATCAGTACAATAATTTTTAAATTTAAATTTTGTGTAAATCAGTACAATAATTTTTAAACTGTTTTAAGTTACTTAATAATGTTTTTACTAACATATACGTCAATATTAGTCGTACAAAAAAGAATGTCACCGACCGGGATCGAACCCTGGTCGTGTGGGTGACAATCTGACTGGGTGGTCTACTAAGGAAAACGGGCCGACCAAAATTTCCAACTGGCCCGGCCCGTGAGAACCGCGGCTGGCACCTTGACCCTTAATTAACCTTCCTTCAGCCAGATTTAAATCATAGTTGGATTGCCGAGTATGTCACGCGAGGGGTATACGGAAATACAGTAACCGACGCATCCATGATGCGTTGACAAAAGTCCAGGTATGCCTTCAACTCGTTCCAATTCATATAGTGTCCATCCACTCCCGGAGCCGCTTGTTTTCGGCCTGTGGTATCCTCCTCCCTCCACCACCGGCCGTAAATTGCACAATTCCATAATTGACCGATGGAAAAACAGACCACACAACATTTGGTGTTGCTGGAGCGGAAAGAGGACCACGAAATAGTGGGTGGAAGGGAGAGACGCCGAAGGATCAGAGTTGGAAACAGGTTTGAGCGACGGCGGCTGCGAGAAGTCCATTATAAAATAATACCAGATACTGGTGGACACGCAGTCAAACCACTTAAGGAGAGGGATTATCCCACGGTGAGGGAGGGAAAAAGAAGACAAAAAGAAGATTTCGGGCCAAATTCTATGACAGCAACGGAAATGCTCATTTCACCACTATTTCAAGGTTTAAAATCCCTCAACCAGCCATGGGGCACACCTTGATGTTTCAAACATTCACAAATGGAGGACGTGTCAACGGTTATTATGACGTCATTTCGAGCTCAATTGACACCCGGCTGGTAGGTATTACGGTAAACCCCCAAAGTTTGCGGCTATACAACAATACTTTGAAGCCCGTGCTTCAAAATATTGTTGTATAGCCCATATATTAACACGTGGTGCTTGCGGGGCCTTCCTTTTGTACGGCTGCTTTGTATGGAGATCCTATGAAAATGCTAGTTCTTAGTTTTTGGGCTCCCGTCTCATTGGGGGACTTTACTTTTTAAGCCCCCTCCGTACTGTGACCAGGTATGGTGTAGGCTTTTCTGCGTTCTTCTGACGTAAAGGTTTAAAAAACCGTCTCGACTGCTAATTACGGCTGCCCTCTGTCCACCCTCCGTCCTTCCGTCGTCGGCAGACCGGTCGCAGCCGGGGTGAGGGCCTAATTGAGATGGACCTGACAACCGCAAACGCGTCAATGGACACGCATGGCATGAAACCAGGTTTCGTGTAATTGTCCGCGCACTTTGCGCCACCGGCGGTAGACGTTCCGGCAGGGGTTGACTTTTGAATTCGGGGAAACGACAATATTTTACTCAAACGTTGGGAGGCCAACGAATGCGAAAAAAACAACAGGGTAAGTGGAGAAGGATAAGTAACGACCTTATTCAAAGGAGGAAGCACTAAAGGACATGTAACTTAGCCCAAGTTAAGGAATAAATGAGCACAAAATTGGGGTTAGGCATAACGTTCGTAAAATTTTCGTCAGCCCGGAAGGTCAAAAGCTAAGAGAGAGTGGGAACGTCAAATTACGGACCTTTCCATGTTTGAACCATAGATGAACAAGCGCCCGCAGATTCGGTTGAAAGGGTCACGCCGAGCCTAATTTCCTATTTGGGGGACTCGCGCCACGCGTCTCATTTGTATTGTGGGGGGTCGCGCGGAACGGACCCCACGGGTAGCTTGCTCATGTATGGTTGGAACTCCGAAAGCACGGTTTGCATTTCGTAGGTTACATGTCTAGAGATTATTCTTTTTCTAGTTGTATAAAGCGGTCCGCCATAAAAATATCGGGCAGGGCTAGTTTCTTCGTTTTTTTATGTGACATTTTCCTAGGTTTTCCAACGCAAGTTATATAGTTTTGAATTCAACCCCGATACTAAGTGCCAATGTTCCTCTGTCACAAAACAATCCCGTCCATACCTGGACACGGTAGGGAGGGGGCTCAAAAAGTAAGGCCCACCAACAGGGAGTAAGTTCCCCATACAAACCAACCCCCAGAAAACAAGATCTCCCAAACACCACCATACATGGGCGGGATTCCGTTCAATTTTCAAAAATACCCAAGGTTTGTATAACTGCCCTGGTTTGAGGCTCATAAGGAAAGATTTGGGCATATTTTTTTTCAAAGCGTCGCAATTGTGGCATTGAAACCAGGTTTTTTCTCGAACACCATAAACTTTGATAAAGTTTGAATTTCACAGGGCTACCAAATGATAAATTTTCGGAAAACTGACATAGGCTAACAAGGTTTTGAAACTCATTGAGAGTAACGGGGAAAGATAAACTGTGTTTTGTGGAATAAGCGCTGCAGTAAGTCTGCCAGACAGACGCAAGACAACCTTGCTAACCTATGTCAGTTTTCGGCAAATTTGTCATTTAGTACACCTGCGAAATTCAAACTTTATAAAAGTTCATGGTAGGTTCGATGGTCGAGTGGTCTGAGGCGCCATTCTCTGGCTGGAACTCGTTCGATCGGTTCCCCTTAGGTACAGAAATTAATGTTAGGTTCAATGGTAGAGGTGGCTCGGTGGAAATTTTTCCCGACGAAAAAAAATCCCAAGGTATTTTTTCACAATGGTACATATTCCGCTGTGCGAAATTCCTGCCCACGTATGACAACCACGTATTCAGGTATGCTCCCGTCTTCGTTCCTACCTTAACACCTCTCTCCTTCAGTTGTTTAAGCGTATTCATAGTGGCGCTCTCATCGCGGGAGAACCTCTCCAGCCCCGATTTCTCCTTATGAACCTTAAAAACACATTCATCTTTTGAAATCAAACATAAAAACAAACCTTATACTCTAAAAGCCGTAGACATAGGCCCTCGATGACTTCGATGGCTGCCGCCTCCGTCTTTTCGTAAACGCGTTGGGACTGATTTTCGAATTCTTGGGCAAAAATGGCGCACGCCTCGCAGCGAGAGGCAGGATCGGTGTCGGAATTACAAGAGATCAACGGAAAAATTAAACTAAAAATAGGGGTAATTAGGGTAATTTTGGGCTAATTACCAGATAATTAAGGCCAAAATGTGCTTAGTTATCGGTCTCCATGGGCTCTTCGGTCTTAGGCTCTGTGGTCTCTGCATCGGGGGCGGCGGCTTCTTCCACAGCCTCGGGATTCGTCTAAATTTTAAGAGTGTAATAGGCTTTAAGGTAGAAAAAGTACGTGTAGCCTCTGTCGCTTGCGGAGGTAGTACTGCCACTGAAGGACCTGCTGGTCCTCGATGAACTTGGCGTTGGCGCCTGCAAATAGGGAGGTTTTGGAGAGAGAGAGAGAGAGAGAGAGAGAGAGAGAGAGAGAGAGAGAGAGAGACTCACCAGAGGCGAGAGCTTCACGGAACTCAGAATTCTGCACGGCTTCCAACAGAGCGAGACACTGGGGGTACTTCAGACACCTAAAAAAAAGGCATAATTAAAAAACCATAGGAGCCACCCAGCTGGCACTAACAAAAACGGAAAATTCTGTGAAAGAAATTAACCTGGCGTATTCGGGTTTCTTCCAGTACTGCAGGTACTTGAGGTAGTTGATGAAGTAGTCCTCCTTGAAGTAACCGCGCTGGGCCAGGACTGAAAAAATAGGACAATCATCAATTAGAAAATAACGAGGTTCCTTCAACGTAAATCAGGACATTTTTGGGCAGAGAGGGATTCCATCCACCCTTAATTTTGGGGGCCACAAATGGGGTAGCCCCGCGGCCCAAATTTAAAGGAATTGGCGGGTGCGGCCAAACATGAATAAACTACCAGTGGGACCATTATCGCGACCCCCACATTACACGTTTGACGTATGGCGCAAGCCCCCAAATGAGAAATTCAGCTCGGCGCGACCGGGGTTCTCAAATAACGGGTCGGGCCGAGGGATTTTTTGGGACGGCCCGGCCGGGTAGGAAAAATGAAATTTAATTTTTGTATAAATCGGTACAATAATTTTTTAAACTGTTTTAAATTACTTAATAGTGTTTCTTACTAACATATAAGTCAATATTAGTCGTACAAAAAAGAATGTCACCAGCCAGGATCGAACCCTGGTCGTGTGGGTGGCAATCTAACTGGGTGGTCCAAGGAAAATGGGCCGGGCCGGCCAAAATTTTCCAGCTGGCCCGGCCCGTGAGAACCCCGGGCGCGTTGTGATAAAATAGTTTCGGAATAGATTATGCATTTATAAAAAAAACTCACAATTGAGGTAGTGGGGATTGGCGAGTGATTGCACAAACTCGCACTCAATCTCAAAGCGCTTTCGCTGTTCCTCCGGCAGCTCGAGATGAGCCGAACTGACTTGGGCCTTGTAATCCAGTCTGCTGAGATCCTGCGCTACCGACGACGCAGCTAGAGAAAGGTTAGGAAAACTACAAAGCAATACGAGCCAGAGATGCAAAGGGTAAAGACCCGATAGGACACAAACGAACAAAAGTCATGGAAATAAAATCTTTATTCTTCAAAAATACATTAAAAACCAGCACGAAAGTTACCTGGGATTGAGGAAGAGAACGACGAGGGAGAGGCGAGATGGCAGGCCGATGGACATCCTTCTTTGACTGGCCAAATCTGAAAATTGACAGGTAAGAGGTGGTTTTCACAAGCCGATGCATATCCGATAGCGGCACTTTAAAGACACATTTAGGGGGGAAATACGCTATTTTCTGAAACAAAAAAAAACACCTGATGGATAACAAAACAATACCCATTTTAAATATACCCATCGCCAATCCTACTTCGGCTGAAAATGGGCCCCGCCCCTTTTGTAGCCGAATATTTTGATGTAATAATGGGAAATTTGAATAACGACATCAGAATAATCTCACCCATTTCTAAGAATGGCCGAAGTAGGATTGGCGAACACTATACTGATTTTAAATAAATACATACCCATTTTTTATGCCCATACAACTCAATGGCGGCCGCGCGGATCATACATTGTCAAGTTCCGCCAAAAGAGGCGGTAGGGCCGTCGCGATTTAGTTTTCGGCAAATTTTGTTAAAGAAGGATGCCCGTCGCAAATTTTTCTAAACTTTTAATAATAGTGGGAGGCGTCGCAAAAGGTATAGTCCCGGTGGAGTGACAAGGTATGTGGCGGATTCATCTTCTAAACTACGTGATGCATTTTTGTTTTTAACAACTCCAAAAAATGATTGACAGCCTGGAGGCACTAAGCGGGTATAGTAAAGGGAAATTTTTTTAAGCTTCGTAACGGGCCGCGAACAGTGAGTTTTTTAACTGAAAATTTTCAAAGACGGTCTTTGATGATTGCAATCGAGCAAAGGGTTCTCGTGTGGGCATAGAATCATTCTTCGGGAAAAGCTTACTACACCCACAAGGGGTGGTTTTCAAGGGACCGAAGCACCCACTTGGAAAAGCCGTGCATACGCTTGTCAAAACCCCCGTGCGAGTTCAAGTAAAGTCAAGCAAAATAACGTTAATACGTGATTATCCGTAACGTGAACACGTGACGCTCCGTAAAGTGACGCGTTCCCATCCCACCCTCTCGTCCTTCACTTCTTCATCTGCTCCCAGCTGCGCGGTCGACCGATGAAGAAACCGGAGGAGCCGGACGATGGACCGTGAGTCACCACCCAACTTCTTCAACTTCTTTCACTAAACCGAAGACAAGTGTCCTTTTTGCAGCTCTTCGGAGGATGACGAGCCGGAGAAGCCGATGGAAGAACCCAAGAACCCCGTCGAAGGGGGTTTGAAGCCACCGACTGAAGAGGCCCGTCCGAACAACGTTTTTCCGTCGAATTCCTGTGGATCTGTGGAACAGCCACTGGACGAAGTGACTGCCAAGGCACCGGTGGCCAACATAAAGACGAAAAATGCAACGGCAGTGGTGAGGAAATAGAGAATTCCCCTAAGCAGAAAGGCTTCCAGCCGTACTTTGAAGAGAGGCCGAAGGGAGCCGAAATGGAAGGCAAGAAACTGACACTTCTGAAGAAGATGGCGGCGAGTGCGGTGGCGGAGAAGGAAAAGGAGAAAAAGAAGGGGCCTTCTTCGGCGGTGGCTGGTTCGAAGAAGAAAAAGAAGAAGAAGAGGAGGAAGGAAGGGGCGAAGAGTTCGAACAGGGACAAGGAGAAAAAGCAGGATTCGAATAAGGAAAGCAAAGAGAAGAAGCAGAAGGAAACGAGCAAACTGGCGAAAAAGACGCTGGGAGACAGGCTGAAGGATATGTTCAAGGCGGTGACGAACTTTTTCTCGCCCGTGGTGCAGGAGAAGGCGCAGAAGAAGGTGCAGGCGAAACTAGCCAAGCGGCCGGTGGGTTTCAAAAAAAAGGAGGGGAAAGATTAAATTCAGAGTCTGAAGAAGATGTCGGAAGGAGACGATGCCATGCCGACGGCGGCTATTAAACCCCAGGCTATGGATAAGGACGACGATGTGTGGATTGAGGATCCGGCTGTGCTGACGGACAGAACGCACCGGCCGGACCTCAATATGATAATGAACAACGACAACAATGGACGTCTGTGGCACGATGTGAGTAGAGAGAATAGTCGAGGCAAAGCCGAAACCGTGATCTACCAGCCGTGTCGCTGAGAATGCGTGACCTACAGCCCCGCCACAGCCGAGTCATTGAAAAATCGTAAACAACAAGCCGCGCCGCCGCCGAGTCGCTGAGAATTCGTGGCCTAGCCGCGTTACAGCCGAGTCGCTTTGAAAACTAACCTACAGCCGCGTCGCTGAGAAATCGTTATATACTGCGCCACAGCCGAGTCGCTTAAGAATCTTGGTCTATTAGCCGCGTCACAGCCGAGTCGCTGAAGAATCTTGTATATTTAGCCGCGTCACAGCCGAGTCGCTGAGAAATCGAGACATGCCAGTCGATTCACAGCCTTGTCGCTAAGAAATTTCATATCAGACGCATCACAGCCGAGACGCTTAAGAAACTTGGTCTATTAGCCGCGTCACAGCCGAGTCGCATGAGAAATCAAGACATTCCAGTCGATTCACAGCCTTGTAGCTAAGAAATTTCATATCAGCCGAGTCGCTTAAGAATCATGGTTTATTAGCAGCGTCACCGCCGAGTCGCTTAAGAAACTTGGTATATTAGCCGCGTCAAAGCCGAGTCTCTGAGAAATCGATACATACCAATCGATTCACCTGGTCGATAAGAAATGGCGTATCCGCGCATCACAGCCGAGTCGCTTAGAAATCATCATTATTTCAGGGAAGGCGCCCATTCTGGAAGAACAAGATCTACCTCAACGAGGTCCCCGTGGCTCCGCCGGAGAACCCCGTGTCGAAGCTTCTGATAGACGTGGTGACGAACAAGTTGCCAATGGCAGAAAAGGCCCCGGACCCGTGAGTCCAGCCACGAAAATAGCTTTTCAACAGTAATCACAGGATTTTGGACGAAACGGCGCCGATGGAGGAGTTGGAGGGGAAGAATGAAGATTGGTTCCAAGACGAACATGTGATGAGCAACACGATCCGATCGATCCTCAACGTGCTCAACGAGACCAATTCGGCCGAAGCGGTCAAGGCCACGACCAATATGAATAAGCTGACAATGATCGAACCGACGACAACTACCACCTACTACAGGTAGCAAAAATAGCTAAATCGAGGTGTGAACAAGAGGTTTAGACATAACCTGGCACAGAAGGACACTGCCCCCTTCATCAAATCTCCTGATGGCACCAAACCGAGGAAGCTGAAGAAGAAGAAGAAGACGGACAAGGCGTCTCCTACGACGTCTCCAAATGCCAGTGGCATCAACAGTAGCAACACGAATACGAACAGTGCAAGGGACACGGTCGGCAGTGGGAAGGAGAAAAGAGGAGCGAAGAAGAAGTAGCGAGGAAGAACAATGGTTAAAAGAGGGCTAATCTTTGTGTGAAATAAAGATTTTACCAAAGGTTTTGTAATCAATAAAGTGTTTGATTTTTACTACATTTTTTTTTTGCAAAATGGCGCAATTTTGAGTTTAGAAATACCGGTTTGGTTGAATATTTCTGTGTGTTCCGGTTTTTTTTCAAAGTGGGAATATTTTCCTTGTGCTAGATTAATTTCCAATAGTTTTGTTTGAATTTAGCCCAGTGTGTTTGTAAAATCGGCGAAATATTGAATTTTATTGACACCCAGCTGTCAGGATTTTTGCCATTTATTCTATAAAATCTTGCCGTCTAAAGTTTTTCCATAAAAAAAACTCACTTTTATCTAGCTGATGCAGAGTCGCGGTAGTCTTCTAGAAACGGCTAGCGCTCTGAAGAAACAATATTGGAAAAAAACTGTATTCGGCAGATTTTATGAAGGAACACCTTAAAAATAATTCAATTGCGATAAATAACTGTCACCGTATGGTTACTTACTGGAAAACGTAGAAAAATTGGGTTCAAATGTAAAACTAGAAAAAAAATAAAATTATTTAAAAATATATATGCTACAGTAGCCTAAGGAGTACTTGAAAATAAGTACGCATGGTAGACTACATTTTCAGGTTGACGGCGCAAGTACGGTAGCAGATGACCTCGGGGGTTTTCTTGTCAGCTTACCGGTTTTTCGTGTTTCCATACCTCGTTTTTATTCGTTTTCATATTTTCTTCATTTGTTTTGTACTTTATTAATCAAATTGTTCAGATATGATGGCAAATGGCCAGAACAAACAGCTCTATGAACAATTCAGTGCAATTACCGGTAAGATTTCTCATCTTGCCTCGAAAGTCGGTGTTCCAGGCTGTAGCAGCGATCGCCGGATTACTCAGTACCTGGAGGCATGTGGATTCGACCTCGCCACGGCCGTGGATCTCTACTTTGCGCAGGCCCCAGAAAATGGTGCTAACGATGATGTGTGAGTATTTAACGTCTTCTTTTGTGTGTTTCTGTGTGATTTATTGGAATTTGCCTTGTTTTAGGATAATGCTCAGCGACGAAGAGGATGTTCAATGTATCCAAAGTACCAGCAAGCCCACACGCAGAGTCACCCGGGCGTCGGCTTCTTCTGCGGCCAGCTCTTCGTCCTCTCGCGCCCCTCCCGCTCCTAAGCCCCAGAACGGCTACGTGGATCAGGAAGAGGTACTGTAACTACCGTAATCTTTGAATATCTACATAGTTTTTAGGTCCGCGCGCCTATCCCCTCTACTCGCGGCCAGTTGGTTCAGCACTCGTTCGCCCAGCAGTATGGCTCCCGTGACACCCGTCCCACCGACGGCATTTTCAACCGAGACTTTCGCGCCGAAGCCAGTTCGTCATCCCATTTATGAATCGATTACGCTTTTCCAGTCGAACAAGAGAGAAATCTGCGCAAGACGCTGAACGGAAGGGCGCCCAATTGCGAGCCGGAGGTGCGTCAGGAGCCGCGCAACGGCACTTCCTCGTCCGTTTCTCGTCTTCAGTCGCTGTTCAAGCCACCCGTCGACATCATGTTCATCGGCACCTTTGAGGGAGTGAGTCTGCGCTCTTAAAGGTCTATTTCGATAACAAATTTAGGCTAAAGAGACTGCTATTGAGTACGGAAAATGGCTGCTGATAAACGTGCAGGATGCGAAGGAGTTCGCCTGTCAGACGCTGAACAGGGACATTTGGTCGAACAGCGGCGTTAAGGAACTCGTCAGGACCAATTTTACATTCTGGCAGGTGTGTGAGATTATTAAAGGACTGAGAGGACATTGGGTCCGGCAGCGAATTAATACAACGTCCTTCAACGTTTGCTTGGATCAACTTATATTTGTCCTCCGGATCAGATTTCGTTCAATCCTACCTAAAATCACGGCATACAAATCCAGAGGCGCATTGAAATTGAACTGAAAATTTTCAAGAATTTCAGATCGTCGGAGAAGCTCTGTACGTTTCAGCAAAATAGCGTCCTAAAGCTCATGTTGTTAGCAATTGTTTCAAACAGAAAACAATCTAAAATAGTAGTTTCGAACTCCACAGCTCGTGATTCAATGGAATCTCCGGGCATATTAAAGGACTGACTTCTGTTAAACGTCGGGCAGGAATTTTCCGTCGCATGCAATTTGGTTTCTGGATTTTTTGATTTTTTGGATTTAAATGCACTACAATACAGGTACAATGAGTTTAGAGGCGATTTTAGTGTAGCTAGAAATTCACCCAAAAAAGATATAACGTGTTTACGTAAGTACTCCGGTAATTTTTCGATGGTTTGACAAAGTATTGCTTCTAGAATTCGATATATTTGCTATTTTTCAAGCCTTTTAAAACCCGAATTAATGCAGATTTCAAGGAATTTCGTGTGGCAAACCTGTAAACAGAAGGCGCGATGAAACTGCCCACATCCGCGAACTTTCACTCGGAATAAATTGGCAGTTTTCAGAAGCCCGGTCTCGTAGCGAAAGCCCGGGTCCCGAGCCGATACAGTAATGAAGTGCCGGTTTCTGTGACCTTGTTGCGAAATTCTTTGCACGTAATTTCAACAGGGGTGCGAAGATTTCCCGAGGGGATTTCGCAAAACACCGGGCGCGATTTCTTCACGAAATTCAGAATCTACAGTACCTTTTTCCAGGTTATGCACGATTCCGTGGACGGCATGCGCCTGTCCAACTACTACGCTCTGCGCTCGTTCCCCGCGATCTTCGTCATCGATCCTCGCACCGGGGAGCAGGTCTTCAACCTGGTTCTGAAGAAGCAGGACCCCGTCACCATCTGCGACAGTTGTACGTTTATTTCCAGTTTTGAAGCCTGTCAATCCTTTTTAGTTACATCTTTCTTGGACAAGTTCCCTGATTTCGCCGCTCACGATCGTTTCCTCACCGGCGGAGGCACTGGCGGAAGGGAGCAGGACGCCTTCGGGCCGGGCTCTGTGCCGAATGTGGCCGCCGAGCCGGAATGCAGCCGATCGGCTATGATCAGCCAGGACGAGAGCGAACGGGCGATGAGGAAGCGCAAGGGAACGAATGAGGTGGAGAAGAACGGAAAGAAGGGAAAGTTCCACGAAATCGGTTAGTTTTCGAGCGATTTCTTCACAGGATTGTCAAATTCATAATCCTGATGTTGGGGTTCTCAAATAGCGGCCCGTTAATGAAAAACACATTTAAAAGGCTAAAATAAACCGATTCACATGTGCGTATGGAATTGTGCAAATAGCGCCAAATAAATTCGGACCCGTCTTTAGCGCCAAATACGGGACCCGTCTTTCCAAAAACAAAGGAAACCAAATTTTGCAACTTTAGTTATATGTTCTTCTAAACTGAGTTTTTTTGGTTGTAAAGATTAAAAATATCTAAGGTATTTCCGCATGCAATTTTTTTTTTAAAACTTTTTACTTATTTCTCCGATGGGGTAAAGCTTTATGCCTTTTCTTGGAAATGATGTATTTTGAGCATTGATGTAGTGTACTTGAGGTACTTGCGCTACCTACGTAACTCGGCGATCAGCTGAAAATGCTAACAAAGTATTGAGGGGGGGGGGGGTTACGTTGACTCTGAGGCATCATTTTTTGGCACTTGTGCATTGAGCCCCCTCGCAAAGTCGGAAAATTTAAAATGTTGTGTTGTGTCCGTTCAACTGCAGTAGCAAAAAGCCTTGAAATAATAATGAGATCTTTTTTATTTTGTTTTAAATGCAACACATTTGGACTTTTCATGCTTTCGCGACATTGTGCCTTTTCTCCAGTAAAGAATCTAATTTTTTTCCAAACGAAAGTGAAGTTGCTTTGGAAGTTCGGCGATCTTATCATTGCCGCCTTATCAAAGTTGGACGTTTTCTCTTTCACGTTATTTTCACTGGGAGGCAGGGGAGTTGCAGAAACATTAAAACTTGTTTTCTTTACTGTTTTTAACAAAATTATTTTCAACCATCTTTTCCAGAGGAAACCCTGAATGACAGCACCCGTATGCTGTCCCTGGAGCCGACCGAGTGGCGTAAGATGGTGGGTCTATCATTCTAAATCTAAACTTACCTTGTTTTCGTTTTCAGATCTCTCCCAGTGGGGAAATGTGTCGTATTCGGCTGAAGCTGCCCTGTGGACGAATGGAGACTTTGGAAATTACCGATCAGAGCCAGCTCAAGGTGTGGTTTTTTTTTCTAGAAATATGTTTCTAAAACGATCATTCGAATATGTGAAAACGTCGGAAATTCCTTTTTCGACTAAATATTGTGGTTAATCTCTGTGTGTCCATATTACCCCGCCAATTATTGGATTAGCTTGTAAAGGTCAGCCAATCGATTGTTTCTTAGAGCTTTTTGCACTGGCGTCTACAATATTCTCGCTTTTTAACCCGTTTTCTGCCATATTTATATTGATACCTTCATGATTTAGTCATTTAAAGCCGTAAAAATGTTTTCCGATAAATTTTTTTCCTGCTTGCTTAAAACTTCAAGTTTAGTAAAATTGTCTCCGGAGCTTCATTTTATTCGTTATTTTTTTCCATGTAATTGTATTTAATTTTGATCTAAAAATGACAGAACTTGAAAAATGTGCTTGTTTGGAAGCCTGTTCGCAGTTAAAGGGTGCTAACCGACCAAATCATGGGTGAACAAGGACAATTTGGGGGCTCCAATGCATAAGCCCCCCCCCCAATGGTGCCTCGAAGGCAAAAACCCTCCTTCATTTTTTTTGGTTCATCCATCTATGGACCACATTTTAGTTTATTTGGCGCTTAAATGTTGTGCGCTTGTTGCAAAGTAGTTAAAAAGTAGTAGTTAAAGTTTTAAAGTAGTTAAAAATTGTTGTATCAATGTATACATTGTTTAACATTTTGCTATTGTAAACATGGCTGGACAAGAAGCGTTTGGGGGGCTTGTTACGTGAGTCCCCCAAATGGTGTGCCGGAGGGAACTTAAGCCCCCTTTAATTTTTTGTTACCATTTACAACCAAACGCCGGATTACGTAGGTACCGCAAGCCGAGGTTCTCGGTACGGCCCGGCCCGACGGGCCGGGTCGGGCCGAGGTTTTTTTTTGGACGGCCCGGGATGGAAAAATTAAATTTTACATTTTGTATAAATCGCTGCAATAATTTTTTTTAAACTTTTTTAAATTACTTAATAATGTTTGTTACTAATATATAAGTCAATATTAGTCCTACAAAAAAGAATGTCTTCGACCTGGATCGAACCCTGGTCGTGTGGGTGGCAATCTGACTGGGTGGTCCAAGGAAAACGGGCCGACCAAAATTTTCCAGCTGGCCCGGCCCGGCCCTTGAGAACCCCGCCGCAAACACCTCTCATCCACCTATGATTATAAACGGGCCGGGTGGGCGGGCCTCAAATCCCTCGGGCCGTTTCATCCCCTGGTTTGACACCACCAACTTTAAATTTTGTATAAATCGGTACAATATTTTTTACTGCTCTAACTATCATAGGCTTTTATTAAAATATAAGTCAATATTTGTTGTACAAAAAAAGAATTCTACCGACCGGGATCGAACCCTTGGGTGGCAATTTAACTGGGTGGTTCAGGGTGAGCGGGCCGTGTCGAACAAAATTTTCCGAGTGGCCACGACCGTGAGAACCCCGAACGTTACTATGCAATCCATCGCGCCCCCAACACGACGATACACCTTGCTTTGTTTATATTCACAGATTTGGAACGTAAACTATAGTGCTCTACTTTCGTTCCCCACCGGGATAGTTATTTTAATATCTTTTATATCTCTATTTATCCAAGAATTCTTCATTTCCAGGTGCTCTTCGGCTACATCGCCAGTGTGTCTCTTGCGCCCCGTGACCACCACTTCGTACTCTCCTTCCCCCGTCGTCTCTACTCCCTGGACCATGCCAACCGCACTCTGAAGGACCTCGGCTTCGCCCGCAACGAAATGGTCCACGTGGAGCTGAAATAACTCGCCTCTCTCTTTATTTTCTATTTAGATACGAGTATATTTGACCTACTAGTGATCTTCTGTATCTTTTGCCTCTCTCTGTAGGCCCTGTATACTAGTGATTTTCTCCTATCCGAAATAGCCACACTCGAGTGAGCTAAGCTTTTCCGTAACATTCCTCTCCTTTCGCTTTTTTTCAATAAAGCTTGTCCTGCAATTTTTGGTTTTCACGCTTTTTAGCCAGTTGTGTAACTGTGAAATATCATTTGTAATACATTAATTAATTAATCGGTTAATACAATTGGTTTAGTCAGTCTATGCGTCAGAATGGCGTGTGGAGGCGTTTGGGAGCTGTGCGACCGCCTCCGCGCCGAACGCCTGCAGATTGCTAGCGAGGTCGGTACGCATTTTGTAGTTTGACTTAGGAAAATTGTTATCCGAAACTAAAATTTCAAAGCAGGGGTTTTGAACATACCCTAAATTGGGGTAAGGATCTGCGGGGGGGGGTGCGCCGGGGAAAATCGGGACCCTGAGTCAGGAGAGGGGTTTTCGGGGGGGGGGGGGCCGCAGGGGGGGCAAAAATTGTGTCCTCGAAAACGCGTAAAAACGGGGGGTTCCGCCGGCCCACCGGACCCGCCAAAAAATCCGGGGGGCTCCGCCCGGACCCAGCCGCACCCACCAATTTAGGGTATGGTTTTGAAGTATTGTATGCACATTTAAACTTTTTTTTCAATTCTTTAAATAAAGCCAAACTTGAATTTTGTGGAAACTTAATTAATGACGGGACATTGGGAGGCTTTTCAAAGAAGATCCCGGTTAAATGGTGGGAATTTCGGCATTGGTCGTCCTTTTTTATATACTGTATTTGAATTTGGCTGTTTTCTAATCGAAAACTGCTGTTTAACCGGGATCGAACTGGGGCAACTTTTTATTGGCAGTCCGACCTGCTAGTCACTCGGTGATTTAAAAACATATGTATGTAGGGTAGTTCGAATCCTCCTTAAAGGGACCGTCAGGCGCCTTTTCAAATTGGTTATGGAATGTATGCTAATTAAGCCATATCAATTGAAATGATTTTTCCGAACACCGCTTCAGACAACGGCCGTGCGCAAAATGTTGGCCAAGTCGTCATTAGCGTACGATTCTGAAAAGGCCCCTGACGAGCCCTTTAACGCAATATGTTTTGCACGATTAGAACTATGTTTTGAAGAACTTAAAAATCATAGCTTTAAAAAGAGATACATTTACAAAAATTATTATTTTATTTTAAAAATACGGGGACGACCTATTCCTCAGATTTTCCCGGGCCGGCCCGCTGATCGGCCACCCGTGGTTCCGCCGCACTCTTAAAATCTTAAACAAAAGTTATGGCACGCACAGGTTTTGTCAAAAGTTTTGTTGTCCGGAGCGTTTCGCTAGAAATCCCTGGCATTGTGGTTGTCAATTTACAGCTTTTATTTGTATTACAGGGCACGAGATTTTTCCAAGATGCCCGTAGGAAAGAACCCTTCTTGTCTTATTCCGCCTTTACGTCTTTACATTGCTTTTAGATCCTCTCGCTCAAAGATCTCCACTGCGATGTGAAGAAGAAGCAGATCGAGCTGTTGCTGCTCTCCTGGAACAGCCAGCAACATTCGGTTAGTCTCTCTCTCTCCCTCCCCCCTCTCTCTCCCTCTCTCTCTCTTTCTCTTTATATCTCCCTCTCTAACCCTTCTCTTCCAGCTTACCTCCCACCGTCTCCTCAGTTCCCATCGCCTCGTCTCTCCTGACAATACCTGCACAATCGCCTCTCAGCTGGACGCCTGTGAACCCGTCGAGGCCTACAAGTAAACCCTTTTCACAATTTTCCTTTATCTTTTCTTCATTTTAGACGCATTGGTCATCACTTTTCCACCATTAGTCGAATTCTGCGCGTGCTCCTCGGCAGTCCTCAGGCTGTGGCTGAAATTCTCCAAGCCGCCGATGGAAATCCGGTAACTTTTTAATAGCTTTATAGCTTTGTTCGGGGTTCTCACGATCCGGGCCAATTGGAAATTTTTGGTCGGCCCGGCCCTGGACCACTCAGATTGCCACCCACACGACCAGGGTTCGATCCCGGTCGGTGACATTATTTTTTGTACAACTAATATTGACTTATATGTTATTAACAAACATAATTAAGCTATTTAAAACAGTTAGAAATTTTGTACCGATTTACACAAAATTTAAATTTTTCAAACCCGGGCTGTCTCAACAATTATCCCGGCCCGGCCTGTAAACGCTTAGATATAGAAAGAAACTCGTGAACAATAGTACCCAAAATTTATTTAATTGTTGAAAACAAGCTAGAAAATGCCCCTGATGGTCCCTTATGTGTTTTATTATTATTCTTTTCCAGAACGTCGTGTCGGAAGACCTGGTCCACTGCGTCTTTTCCGTCATCTTCGGCTGTGGCACCTACCCCTCCGATGAACAACGCCTCCTGGAGGTAGTTTCCACGCCCTATTGACAATTTCAAGCCCTTTTTCTTCAGGTCCTGGCCCACCTCATAAAAGTCCAACTGGTCACTGCGAACAACCCTCGTCTGATCCTTCGCAAGGGCACCTCCGCCTTTCCACGACTCTACAAACTCTTCAGCGAGTCTCTGTTCTCCGTAAAAGTGAGTGAATGGCGAAGTTCTTTTTCTAAATAGTCATTCTTTAGATCTTCCTCACGTCTGCCCTCCACGACCCCGTCATGCACGTGTTGTGCCAGGATGATGTGTTTTTGGACATCGACCCAGCAAAGGTAAGCCATAGCTTTGAAGAAAAAAAAACAATGAAATGCTTATCAAGACGCCGCCTTTGTAAGTTGCAAGAATATTACTGTTAACGCATGTGGCGTGGAAAATTGGGGAAAATAGATGTATATGGTATTCTTAAGACCCAAATACGAAACATAACCACACGTACTAATGGACACGTACTAATTGCGGTACCTTGGTTTTTAGGGTTGCTTATTGTGGGGGTTTTTGGATTTTGGGGGTCCCCCTTCCTTTGCCGGACTTTACTTTTTGAGCCACCCTCCGTACCATGTCCAGGTATGATACGAAATTTTCAAGTTTTTTGTCCACTTTATTTAAGGCTTGTGGGACCTTTCCATACCTGTACCCCTCGAAAAGTAAGGCCCCACAAAGGGAGGGGACCCAAAAAAAAAATCAAGGTCCGTCATTTTTACAAGGCCCCCATATTAAGCAAGCCCTAAAAACCAAGGGGGAGTTGCTTTGTATGGACGCCGTGCAAAAATGGAGGTTCCTTTTTTCTGGGATTCCATCCCTCATTGGGGGCCTTAGTTTTTTAGCCTTAATTGTACCGTCGTGTCCTGGGCTACGGTAAATCCCTTAAAAATGGTCTATATGAAAAATTCAACGGTTCCGACTTATAACTGAATTTCCAGAAACTAGTTCTTAGCTTAAAAACATATCCTTTGCGGAGAAAATTTAAAAACAAATTCTTGTTGAACAGATTTTGGCTGTTACAAATTTCTGGAAAATATGAACTTGTGGGAAAATGGTATCAGTTTTTCCATTTTGCATTTTACTTTTTTCTACAATTTACATTCCAATAGTTAGTCGATATTGGATTTCATAGTTAAGAGCCCACATTTCCAATAAGAATTTGCTTGAAAGTTGAGCAATAACTTCACAATAACTTTTTAGCGGAAATCCGATTTTTTTAAATGCAAGTTTTAGCCAAATTTGAGAAATTGCCGCCAAACATTTCGACATTTACCACTTTTTCCGTTAAGTATTTGTAGTTTTCCCTGCCTCAGGTTTTCAGTGTTAATGAATACACAAATTTACAACTAATTCGATTTTTCATATGTCACCACACTGCGCCAATCAATTTTCACAGTTATTCGTTGTTCTTTCAGTCGCCGCTTCGTTTCCCCGCTCAGGAGAGGGCGCGCCGTTTCGGAGACCAAACCAACCCTCAGTACCATAAACGGCTCCTGGCCCATCGCAAGGTCATCGTGGAGAAGCTCGTCCTCCTAGCCCACGGCTTCATCAAGGGTAAGATTGCATTCCTTCACTTTTTAATCACCTGTTTTAGCCATCTGTGACTCTTTATCTTGTTTCCCCGAGAGCCTGGTCTGGCTAGTGCAACAGATGCACAGGAACCTTGTGGAGAACCAGAGGATGTCCGAAAATGAGGTAATTTTTAAAAAAATCAACAGAGAATGCGTTTTTTTTTCAGGCCACCCTGATATGTACGGATCTGATTGTCACCAATCTTCTGTGTCCGGCTATCACCAATCCAGAGACTGTGGGAGTGGTCAACGACACGCCGATCAGCCACATTGCCCGGTTCAATCTTATGCAGATCGGACAGATCATTCAGGTTAGTTGGCATAATTTTTTTTTCGAGGGTTGTAAATGTCACAATAAACTACTAGAGAACAACCCACATTAGTATGACTCCACGTTCGGACATTTAACAATTCTCCAATCATTTTAAGCTCATGAAATTATGAAATTCATGGAAAGCAACCAAGTTTGTATAGTCGGTTGCTGCCAGCTGGCTGATTTGTACCGCCTGACTGGCAGCAAAGGCTTCTATCAAAAATTACTAAGACTAGCTATCTGTCACGTTTTTGCAGCCAAATGAGAAAAAAAAAAACAAAAAAAACCCCCCAAACCAAGCGAAACTTTTAGGGACCTAACAGAATTCATGTTTCGGCGGCTGAACTCTTTTTGAAATTTACCAAAATCGCCCATATTTTGTATTTAAAGCTTGTCTTATCATTCCTTTGGTGGAATTTACTTTTCTAGCATATTCTCTAGCCCCTCTCCAGACATGTCCGTTAGTTTTGCGGTGAATACTAAGGCGACTTTGGTATACAAATTGAGCGAATTGGCGATGGCTGTGCTCTTTTTATTTTATTTTTTTCAGACCCTGGCTCTCAGTCGCCTCGAGGCCCCTCCTCCTCACTTCCAGCTCTTCATCTCTCAGTTTAGCGACGTGAGTCTCTCTCTCTCTCTCTCTCTCTCTCTCTCTCTCTCTCTCGATATCACTTTTATTTTAAGTGCCTCTCTCTAACCCTTTATCTTCAGAGCCCCATCTGCTCCATCATCGGCACTCTACTCAGCCGTGACTGTCCCGACATTGGCAACCTCTACCCCACCATTCTCAGCGATTCCAGTGCCCAAGGAGAGGAGATGCTCAAACGCCGGCATTTCCTCGCCTCAGTCTGGGAAATTAACACCTTGGTTCGTACATGTGCCTCTTTTTAACTTAAGTTAGGGATCATTATGCACCTTATGGTTAAAATATTGGTGCCTTAAGTTAGTGCTCCTAATTTCGCGGTCGTATGTTTGAGAAAAATACTTCCACTTCCACAAAGGAGCCCTAAAACCTCAAAACAGTGAAATTTCGTGTTTTAAATGGGGTTTTCGCATTTTTCGACCGTAGGCATAAAAATTCCGCAAAGTGACATCATATGCATTCAATTCTACGTGTTTTGCACATTTAAAAAAAACCCCCGTCACAATTAAAATCTAAAACTTCATAAGGAAACTCGACTTTGAAGATGAATTTTCCCATTGATTTGATAAGGAAAAAATTCACCTTTGGTAGGTCAAAAATATTTTTTCGCGATTCCTTAACTTTTTGTGGCTGAAGTTCTTCGTAAATTAATTTCATGGCCGTTAAGTTAGCTGTTCCGTAAGATCTCACACCTGAAATTCGTAGAGCAATAAGGTCCGTGCACGGTTTTTTTATACATTAAACCACTCAGTCAGTCAATCGCCCAATTTATTCAAATTTTCAGTTGGCAGTTCTCCAAAGCGACGCCGTTGCCACCATCACCGCTGACTCCACCCGAGAGGAGATCCAAACCAACGCCGCTCGTTGTCCTTCCAGTTTCACCAGCACAATCGCCGATTCTTCCCCTACCGAATCCTCCCTTGCTCCAAGGCAAAGCCGACTGAAAAATCTAGCCGATAGAGGTATTTTCCAGCATTTCTTATGTAATTGTAGTTTGTAGTTCAAAACTCGTTGAGTCAGTCGCCCACTCGTGCCGGGACCAGTGTCAGCAATGGGCCTCCGTCTTCGAATTCCATGCCAATAGAGTGCTTTGACGTGCTCATTTTTGAGAGTTTCGATGATGCGTAAGTAAAATATGGGAAATATTAGAATACGAATGCGTTTAGGGAACTGGTTGGACTAGTGCCAGAGGACAAGTTTATGGAGAATGAGATCAAGTCGAATAAGAAGAGACTGACGGATGGAGGGAAGAAGAGGGCGAGATTTGTGGAGGATGATAGCATCGGTTTGTCTTAATCTTCTACGAATGAGAGTTTTCGTTTTACTTGGGGAGTTATCTAATTTTCAGAACTCAAAAATTCGAGGATCAGCAATATTTCGCATCACAACGTTAATAATAGGATTACTCTGTGTCAAACTCTTATTTTACCACCCCAAAGCATGGATGGTAAAAAAACCAGGCCTGGACACTCAGGCGCGAAACACAATTTTTTGAAATTCTCGTTTGCAAAAAACATTTATAATTTTTATGTATTCTTTTCCTATATTTAACGATTTTTTTTTTTTTGAAAAATACTAGATTTATCAGCAAGTCAGCCAAATTTTATTTATATTTGTTTGTTGAATTTTTCGATTTTCCGACGATTATTGATTTGTTACCACATAATTGGAGAAAGCCTAACAAAACCGAGTAATGAAAAAAATGTTCGCTAAAAATTCAAAACCTCAAATGTCGCGCCATTTCTGCTATGGTCTCAGGCCCTCGGGGGCTCAAGGCCTTCCGGGCTCAAGCCTTCAATGTTCATAGGTGTGGCTCGCCTATAATATTTTCGTTTAAAAAAATATCGTTAAAGTTCCCCAACTGTTATTCTTCAATGGTTGAGGGGTTTCACCGATAAATCAGTGTCGAAGTCACGCCCACATATGACCCGGATTATGTGGGGTCATACTTGGGCAACCCACCGTTGGGGTAAATTTTGCGACTGCCCTTTCTATTACAAAAAGTTTCGAAAAATTTGTGGCGGACCCCCTTCTTTAGCAAAAATTGACGAACACTTAAAATTGCGTCGGCCCCACCGCCGCTTATGGCGGAGCTTAACAATGTATGTGTGGGGTACCTATTTCAGTTGTCTGTTTCAGTTGGCTCCGCCGTGTCCGACATCACCGCTGACAATGCTTCCGATTTGGAAGAGGAGGCTGCAGCCCAGGATGAAGTGGGCTCCGTCTCCAGTAGCCAAGAAGCTCCACAGGAGGATCGGTGAGACTTTTCGTTTTATTACTCTCTCTCCCTCTGTTTGTCTATTGCGCGTTCTCTCTGCGTTTATCATCCTCGTCACTTCTAACCTTTCCAGACTGCTTCTCCTCGACGAGGACAACGAATCCACCCTGCCTGACAATGTCTCCGACGTCGGAGGATTGAGCGGAAGGGGTTCGCCCAGTCTGAGTGGACGGGACACTCCTCTCAGTCAGGGACCCCGCGATGGCCCCGATCAAGGTGCCGTTTGTTCTTTTCTCCGTTTCCTAAAGGGATCATCACGGCTCTTTTTGGGTAGAAAATTTACCCAGAAAAGCTTGGATACCCCTTAAATGCCCAATTTACTGTAAATTATTCAGACAACGTTGCCGTGTCCTTAATGTCCGGAGGCGAACCGCCCGACCTCGCTCAGAGGAATCTCCCTGCCGTTCCAGTGGCTGTGAAGAAGGCAAACGCCGAAGGGTTGGAGGAGAAGTTCGGGAAATTCACCGTCCCGAATTCCGGACATCTGGGATCTTGCCGTAAGAAATTGAGGATTTCGCTCGAAAATATTAAATTTAGGCGATGATCAGCGCTCTTTGTTGTCGGATACGTGGTCTACGAATGTGGTGGCTTCTGATGACGAGGGAGGGCCTTCGGGGCGGTCGATTTTGGCTCAACTGCCGGTGGAAAGCTACAGTAACCGACCACAAAGGCCGATTAATAGGTGAGAGACGCAGAGAGAGAGAGAGAGAGAGGAGGGGGAAAAATTGGAGATATAGAGGGATATGTAGATAGGATGACGCCATTTATTGATAAGCGGGGCTCTTACGGGCCGGGATACCCTGGACCACCCAGTCAGATTGCCACCCACACGACCAGGGTTCTATCCCTGTCGGTGACATTCTTTTTTGTACGACTATTATTGACTTATATGTTAGTAACAAACATTGTTATGTAATTTAAGCAGTTTAAAGAATTATTGTACCGATTTATACAAAATTTCTATTTTTATTTTTTTATGCCCGGGCCGGGCCGTCCCAAAAAATCCCTCGGCCGACTCGTCATTTGAGAACCCCGTTGGTAAGAATGACGTAATTTACCTATATCTGGTTCATACCCAGTGACGTAATTTACTCATTTTTAAAAATCCCTTTTCTTGTATCTATGATGTCATTTACCTATATTTTTGTTTAAAAAAACAAATTTATTGTCTTTTATCAATGACGTCATATACCCAGCTGAGTAGTCCAGTCAGTAGTAGTCAGTAGTCTTGGGGTGACCCAAATGACGTCAGTTACACAGTTTCAATGTCCACATTTTTCCATTCAGCTCCATTAGAAATTTTTCAAGGACACCGCAATGGCGTAATTTAACCATTTTTTAAAGTATACATATGTAATCCCAATGGCGTCATTTGTATATTTTTGTGCCTAGGGAATGTCTTAGTGACGTAATTTACCCATCATGTCATACTAAGTTTTCAAATTCCTCTGGCTAGATCAGCGATTTTTATCCCCTGGATGGTCTAAATGATGTCATTTACCCGCAAGAGAGAGAGAGAGAGAAAGAGAAAGAAAGAAAGAGAGAGAGAGAGAGATAGATAGATAAAAATCCTCCATTCCAGAACGGGATCGATTAACGGTGCCGGAGAGGATCGCAGCGACACTTGGTCCCTCGACGCCGTCGCCAGTGATTCAGAAGTCGATGGCCGCGAAAAGCCGGTATTTATGCCCCAATCGTAACCCTTATACTGTATTTGAAGGGTGGAAGTATCCAGGGAGACATCCCTCTGCCGGCCATTCCTCGCCGTGATGATGAACCAATGCCCGTGCCTCCGCTGATCGACGTCTCCGTGCCTCCGGTGGAGAATGATATGGGAAGGAGAAGGAGCAGCGGTAGCTCCTTCTCTTACGCCAGAAGCGAGGCCGACTCGGAGATTAGCAGCAGGTCGGTGGAATGAAGATTAAATTTCCAAATTCCGAAAAATTGGGAGCATGAATTTTCTGTTTCCTTTGCAAAATTCTGTGTCCACACGTGAACGCAACGAAAGCGCGTAATTTTTTTTTTGGAGCGGTACTCAGAAAAACTTGGCTGAAAGTGCCCCCATAGATGGACGTGAAGTTCTTGCGGTACCCACGTAATTCGGCGTTTGGTTGAAAATGGTAACAAGACATTTGCGGGTGGCTTATGTTGCCTCTGAAGCCAACAAATGTTTAGTTGCACTACTGTTTCATTACGTGCTGCAGGTTAAATTGCGTGCACGGCCTGAGTGTGTTGCACCTACTATAGAAACAACAGCAAAACATTGGCGCATAATTTTGGCAGCAACTATACTTTTTTCTTCTAGGCCCAGCGATTACCAGAAGGACAACAGATTGCCGGCGGAACGCCCTCCCATCAGCCAGTCCGGCTCCGAAGACCTTCCCTCGGCCAGTGAAGAGCCTTCTCCCCGCCCCGAATCCGATGGTGGTTCATCGGGTGAAAAGAAGAGGAGCGGAATCTTCATGGGACTGCAGAGGGTCAGCGACAAGGTCAGAAAAGGTCGGATTTTACATGGTTTTGCCGAGAACTGAGTTGTTTTAGGCATTAACAGCACGCCTTTGAGGCAGTTTCCCCAATCCTCCACGATTTCCGACTTTTTCGGCGAGCTTAGGGACAAAAAGAGGGCGACTCTGCCGGAGAGTCAGAGCGAAAATCGTCTTTCTGGTGAGTTTTTCTCCTTTTTTTCTCTCTTTGAAGCCAACTTTTTCAGAGATGAATGGGCGTTCGGCCGACGACATCCTGGCCAAGTACCAACGGGCGGCTCGAAGTTCGCAGGACGAACTGAGTCCAAACATGTCGCCTCCGCTGGAAATGGCGCCAAATCTTGTGCTTCTAGAGGAACAGACCGCTCCCTACTACGACGTGGATAACGTACTCGGCTGTCGGTTGGTGGAAAAGGAGTTTTTGTGACAGATGACTGGATTTTAGGGCATTCCTCGATGCGAAGAGGAAACTGAGGCTGGTACTCGGCAGTGTGGGAAGTCTGTCTGTGAATCGGGTGGCAGATGAGGAGGGAATGAGGTTGGTTTTTTTTGAGTTTCAACTCTCTCTCTCTCTCTCTCTCTCTCTCTCTCTCTCTCTCTCTCTCTCTCTCTCTCTCTCTCTCTGACAACCAGTGCTGAAACTTGTGGAGCGTTAAATAGGAGGCATAGTTCGCCCGAGAAGGGCACGCCCGCGGGCCGAGCTGAGAAAAGTGCCAGCCCTTCCCCGTTTGTCATACCCTAAATTGGTGGGTGCGGCTGGGTCCGGGCGGAGCCCCCCGGATTTTTTGGCGGGTCCGGTGAGCCGGCGGAACCCCCGTTTTTACTCGTTTTCGAGGACCCAATTTTTGCCCCCCCCCCCCCCCCCCCCCGAAAACCCCTCTCCTGACCATACCCTAAATTGGGGTAAGGATCTGCGGGGGGAGGTGCGCCGGGGAAAATCGGGACCCTGAGTCAGGAGAGGGGTTTTCGGGGGGGCCCGCAGGGGGGGGGGGGCAAAAATTGTGTCCTCGAAAACGCGTAAAAACGGGGGGTTCCGCCGGCCCACCGGACCCGCCAAAAAATCCGGGGGGCTCCGCCCGGACCCAGCCGCACCCACCAATTTAGGGTATGCTCCTGACTCAGGGTCCCGATTTAGGGTATGCCGTTTGTACAAAATAAAAATTTCTTTTCGTAATTTTAGCTTACGTTATAATTTTAAAGCCTCGCAAACACATTTAAAATAGTTGTATGACATTTTTGAGCTAATTCTAAGTTAGCAAAATAAAGTGCCCCGACCGGGATCGAACCTTGGTCACGTGGGTGACAGTTTGACTAAGTGGTCCGAGTAGACGGGCCGACGATATTTTTCAAGTCGGCCCAGCCCGGCCCGTTAGAACTACCATGGGCTTGCGCTATAATCTGAACGCACCTCCCTTTTGTAATATGTTTTATTTCGCGGGTGGTCTACCGTAATTCGTATCAGCCGGGTGTCAACAGGGACTGAAATCACGTCATTATGACCCTCAACGCACCCTCCCTTTGTAATAAATGTTTGAAAATGCAAGGTATAGCCCATGAGTGCGTGAGAACTGTAATAGAAAACAATGTAAACCTTGCTTGTTTGTGATAAGCGAGTAAATTGAATGTATTAGAGAAGCAGAGCATGCTGTGGAGTGAAGAGACGCAGAAGCAGTAATGGCAAAAAATTTTGAAAGAGGCCAACATGGTAGTCATTTGGAGAGGCTTTTGATGACTGTATATACAGAGGAAGTATAATCCGCGACACTAGGTATAGGTCAGAGACGCAGAGGAAAGATTGCAAGGGTATAGACGGAGAGGAAAGGTTGCGACGGCGAGAGCCTCAGAGGAGCGATTGTCACTATAAATCAGTTATGCAGAGGAAAGATAGGAAGGGTTAGAGACGCAGAGGCAGAAAATGCATTGATCAGAGATGCAAGGAAAGATGACATATGTTAAGCGACGAGAGGGTACGTGGCATAGGTTAGAGACGCAGAGAAAGCCATGCTTTTGGTAAAATTGAACCTACTCCTCGCTCTGGATCTCTCTCTGCCTCTCTCTCTCTCTCTTTCTCTCTCTCTCTCTAATTCCCTCTTCCTTCAGAAACCGACCCGAACGGGAACAACTCAACGTCGTGTTGCGAACTCTCCTCGCCGAAGCCATCAACAGCCGACAGCAGGTCCTGTCGGCTCACGTGAGGGAGGTGCTCCGCTGTCTGCAAGTCTTCGACAACAAGGGGTAGTACTACTATTTATGGATTTAATTGATGGCTTCATTGCAGGATTCACCTGATTCTGAGGACTCTTCGCGACGAATTGAGGCAGAGGGCCATCTACATCAGCTATTTGCAGCAGTCCCGGCTGGTTCTGCTCCGTCTTATGAGCTACATCGATCAGCTTATTCTTCAGATGTCTAGGTAAGGAGAATATTAACAAAATTGGCGCAAACTTTATTTTAGGTGTATATCGGGGTTGGCAACGGGCTGGCCCGTGAATATCAGGTTTTTCGGGTCTAACTTTATTTAAACTCAACTTTTTTTTTAGTTCTGAACAAAGGATATTAAAAATAACCAATTGTGCGTTGTTTCCTTATTTCAATACGTAAAAATAAGATAAAGTTTTCTTGATAGTCGTTTATCCCCGCCCGTACGTGCCGTGAGCTATATTGACAACAATTTTTAAATTTTAAAACCTCAAAAACGCAAAATTGGTTTATCTTCCATATTATTTTTTAAGGACCAAAAAAAAGTTGAGTTTTAGCAAAGTTATACCCGAAAAACCTGTTTTCACGGACCGGCCCTTGGAGAACTCCGGGGGTATTCGGCGTTTCGTTGAAAATGATTACAAAAAATATAGTGGGGATACGTTGCCTTTGAGTCACCATTTGGGGTAATGCGCAATGCGCAATACTCATTTGAGCCCCCCAAAAGCTCCCTGGCTAGTCTTGAAAACACGGTGGGGGCTCAAACCTGTGGGACCCCCAACTAGTTAGTTCACGTACGAGCTAGTTTTGTCAATAGATTTCATTTTTTTCGTTTTCAGAGAGAAAACGCTGACTGAGGAGTGCATAGTGGATATGCTAATTCGTTTCTACCTGGAGAATCGGGAGAACCACGTGCGTCGCTTCATCCAGGAGTTTTCCCAGCTACACGCCCAGGACGAGAAGACGGAGTGCCTGAACCGGGCCTTGACAGGCCTATTCTCGCGCCTACCCACGGCCCCCATGTGGAGAGATGCACCCACGGGGATGAAGGACTACGTGAAGAAGGCTCTCGAAAGGGTCGTCATGTCGCAGATCCACGGAATCGCCTTCTATCCCAACATGGAGGCCGATAGGCACAGGGACGAGTGAGTTTTCGTTATGAGGCGCACGCGGGCCAGCCCGGAACATACCGGGCTAGCCCGTAACTTAACTTCGGGCTTTCCGTAAATTTAACTTCCGGGCTTTCCGTAGCCCCCACTTCCGGGCTGGTCGTAACCTTTACTTCCGGGTTAGCCCGTAACCTTAAATTCTCGGCTTACCGTAAACTTCTCGGCTTTCCGTAACCTTGCTTTCCGTAACTTTCGGGCTAGCCCGTAACCTCCACTTTCGTGCTTTCCGTAACCATACATTGTCAAGCTCCGCCAAAAGCGGCGGTAAGGGCCGTCGCAAAGTTTAAGTTTTCTGAAAATTTGTTAAAGAAGGAGGCCCGTCTCATAATTTCGAATTTTTCTATAATTATGGTGGCTGTCGCAAAATGGACCCCCGCGGTGGGTTGCCCATGTATGTCCGTAACCTTCACTTCCGGGCTGGCCCGTTTTCCCCTTTTCTCTTTATCAAAGCTACTTTTCAGAGTCCTCTTCAAGGCGTTGGCTAAGCTGGGAAGGACCATCACTCCCGACCACCCCATGCTCCGGATCCCGAAGGTCCTCCACGGAGAGGCGCCTTGGCCCTCTGCCCAGGCGGAGATCAATATTTTGAATGCGTACAAGTCAGCCAGGGATAAATTGGCTTGTGTCATGAGGTAGAGGCTGTTTTTCTCTCTGTCAGAAAACCACTGCTTGTTCAGGTGTTGCGAGACTATTAGTAACCTGGTGACAATGGCTGGCATTGGAGCGGCTGCAGCAGACGATGTGACACCGGTTCTGGTCTACGTTCTTATACAGGTACGGTCGTCTTTAAACCGTCTTATACATGGTGTGCGAGGTGAAGGCGGCATACCTCGGGAGGGTATATACGGATTTCCACAGGTCTTAACCCTTAAAGTGTTGTTGACACTAACAATAAGAAGCTCAATTGTTAAGTGTGATTACGGGCTATTCTTGCGAAATCCGGCTCCATAGGTCCATAATATATTAGATCCATAATATATTATTGGAGTCATCGTATTCGGCTTTTTTTTACACAAATGGCAACATGCGTAAATTTCCCTTTTAGAAAAGAACTTCAAACGCTTGGTGATGGTTGAAGGAGACCTAGAATATCGAAAAATGGTTAGATACACTGAAATTTTCCAGAGACGAAGAGAAAATGTTACGAAATTTGTGCCTTACTGCGATTTTTCGCAAAGGCAAAGATTTTAAGGATTTTTCCAGGCCAACCCTCCCGCCCTGCTCTCCAACGTTCAGTACATCCAAAGCTTCGGCGGTTCCCTTCTCAACGGCGCCGAAGGCTACTGGTGGACTCAATTCGCCGCCGCGATCGAATTCGTCAAAACCCTCCTGTGATTGTATCTACATCCTTTTTATTACTAACCCAGCTCTAACTTTCGTAGTTTCTGATGGTAGTTTAAACTTTTAAACGTTGTATACCTCTGTAATAATATGCCTGCATATATTGACGAAATTAATGTCTTTACGGGACTTTCTCTGTAGATTTCGAGCGAATAAATCCTATTTTTCTTATTTTCTTGGAGATTTTAATGTAGTTCCCCGTCTGCACCAGTTCTACCTTCATACAAGGGAATCAGTTTAAAGGTCTGTTTTGTAGATGTCCTTCCTGGACGGCCGGTGGAAGACGGAGGCCTTTCATCCGAAGGGTCAGTGGGGTCTTCTGAAGGACCTGTGGAGCCGGCTAAGTGAACAACTCGAGGATGAGGCCATGGCGAAGTAGGTTAATTGCCGCCAAGGGTAATTAAGGGCAAAATTAGGACATTTCGATAATTTTGGTCGGTCCTTCTCTTGAACGGCGTCGCTTTATTAATTTATTACAGTGTATCTGGGAAACTCGAGCAGGCCACTGTGTTAAAAAAGGCCGTAGTCTCAGAATCGGCTCAAACTTGGTCAATAGTTTTTATGTCGATATCGATTTTTTTTACCTGGATTACGGTAGGATACTGTAATTTTGTAAATATGGCCAAAATTATTAGAAAGGGGGGTTTTCCAGTAGTCTTAGATACACATAAGCATGTCAGTATTGGGGGCGGCCCGGCCCGAAAAAAAATGTTTGTGAACGGGCCGGCTCGAAATTTTTTTTTGTATTTGTGATTTTTCATTGGAATAAGGAATAAAGTTTTGGTCGGGCCTGGGCCGGCCCGACTCGGCCCGGGTCGTGAACAATTTGGGAGCGGACATGCTGCCTTTGTTGGATACACCACATGTAATCCTTAAATAGCGATAAGTTTATATTCTTCCGCACAGGACCTAAAAAACGTCAATAAGTGATATTTTGCGTTTGTCAATGCAGTTTCTTTGCATTTTCGAGCTTTGACTCAACAGACGCGCAAGATGTAACCCTAACCATTGAATTCTACGTTTCTTTGCGCATTGAGAAGATATACAGATTTTGAAATTATCTGGAGCACATCATGACGAAAATTACCTTTGAAAGTGAACTTTTCCATCAATTCGATCGAGAAATGTCACTTTTGGAAGGTCAATTTTTCCCTTTGCAATCGATGATAATGTTAATGACTATGAAAGAAAACCATGTTTTATGAAAACTTGGGTAGACCAAGTTTAAAACAAAAAAAGACACCAGATGTGAAATTTCTCCTGATCTAATCGAGTGTTCACTTTCAAAGGCAATTTTCATCATGATGGGCTCCAGATAATTTCAACAGAAGTGAATGTTTTCGATGCGCAAGGAAGAGTATAATTCAATGGTTAGGGTCACCCTTGCGCGTATGTTAATTCAAAGGTCGATAAATGCGAAAACTGCATTTTCAAACGCAACTTTTCACTTTTTGAAGGTTTTCTGGGTCCTGGGCGGAAATACAAACATATCGCTATCTACAGGTTAGATTTCGCACATCTACTACGGCTTAAGCTATGGGAAAAACATTTTACAAAATTTCAGTGCCCTACCGTTACCCAGGTCAGAAAATCTATGTTGAACTTCCGGAATAGCTTATATTCGATCCAGGAAGATTATTGACTGAATTTGAGCCGTATGGAAATTTTATCTCTCAATCGACCTTCACAAACGTTATTATTCAGGTACAAAGTGCTCCTGCGCCAGATGCTGCTCGGCCTCATGGGCGTAAACCACTTCGACGACGAAACCAAGGAGTTGATCTCAGCGGAGGCCAAGGATATCAGTGGCCGTCTGGTGAAACTGCTAATGACTACCTGTCAAATGGTAGTCACCCTATTGACATATTTCATTTTAAATTATTTTTCAGGTCGAGTACGAAGACCTGGACTACGATGTCGAAGGCGTTTCGGGCAGGAAGGTGCTGTTTTATTTTTTAAGGTACCACGTAGTGGTACCCTATTGGCATATTCTATTGGCATACTGCCTAGCAATCTGCTTTTAATTCTATTTTTCAGAATGCAGAGCTACCGACGGCTTCTAACCTGAATGCCGTGCTAATGTTGGCCTGTCTGGAGAAGGACATAGAATTCCCCGACAACGACTGCGCCATGGAGTTCAACAGGGTTCTACGGGTACTGTAACCCGTTGTTTCTACGTCAAATGGGATTTTTTTAGTTTTCCGTGCAGAATGTGATCGAGGCGGCTGTCTCCACAACGAAGACCTGCAAATTAACCGAACATGGGTTCCTTCGGTACTTCTGGAATCCTGCGTGAGTTATTTAGGCATTTTTTGAAACAGTCTCTGCAAAAATATAGTATATTTTTTGTCTCAGAATTGGCTGAAATTTGAAGTCCAAAAATCTCAAAAAATAAAAGAAGTCCGTTTGAAATTGCAATTTTTCGCTTATTTGGACACCTACGCAATTTGGCGTTTGGTTGAAAATGGCGACAGACATTTAAAATAGGGGGGGGGGGGTGACTTTGCCTCCGAGGTACCATTTGGGGGGGGTCTAACGCATCGAGTCCCCCAAACGCTCCAAATTCAGCCATGCTTAAAGGCAGTAAAAAGAGTTACAAAAAACTGCCATTTTAAACATTTGCATTGGTTTTAAAGGGTGTTGAACGCGCGGAAAAAATAAATAGGGAAAAATCGCTATTTAATTGTTATATTTGATATATTGACAATTTATGTTTTTAAGAGAACCCTATTTTCAATGATTTGGGCTAATTTTGAAAAACAAAATACACGTAAAAAAATTCACTTTGTTTCAGACATGCCGGAAAAGCTCCTAACGGGCACGCCGCGAAAGCAGAAACGATTACAAACGTCGAACCGAGGGATTTTTTCGACTCGATTTTGGTGAGTTAGAGGGGGATAAAGAGATATTAGAGACTCAAGGTAACGTTAGAGAGAGAGAGAGAGAGAGACATAGAGAGAGAGACTTGTTTGTTTGTTTTTTTCAGTTGACCGACACTGTTGGCGGCGGCGCCGACGAACTCTTCGCTCGTCTTGAGAAGAGCGAGAGTCTGACCAACTTCTACTACAAGATGATGAAGCTCTCCTACCCGCATCTCGAGAAAAACGGCCTCTGATTTCCTCATTTTCCCAGTCTCTCACTTATCGTGCCTGTTACGGGTTTTTCGAATAATAATGATCTGTTGCAAGGGTTCTTTTCTCGCGAGGGAGTTTGGTAAAGGGTACAAACGGGGGGGGGGGGGGGGGAGTGGCGCAACTGAATTCTATGGGGGTATAACTGAATCACCCCCCCCCTCATAACGTTTGTGTATGTGTATGTATGTTTTTCCCCATATCTCCTCTCTCTCCCTCCCTCTCTCTTTCTCTCTCTCTCTCTCTATCTGTCTCTCTCTCTTTCTATCTCCCTCTCTGCCTATACTTTAAGGTTTTCATGTCTTACCTACCTTCCGCAAGAAGCTGCATTGCATTTTCTTCAAAAAATGAAGGAAGCATCGAACGATCAAAAGTAAACAAGCTTTTATGCCCCACGTGAGCGATCAATGGGCGCGGCCAATGTTGTGCAATCGCATGCAACCCATTTTTCAAAAACGAGAATTGCGCTCTTATTCCCTTCTTGTTTATTTATTATTTAGCTTTATATAATTTTTTATCTTTATTCTGTTTTAGATGCCTGAATCTCCTTCTCACGCTCAGAAAGAGTGGGAAAATGAATTTGAAGTCTTCCCCTTCGATGAACTTCACCTCCATCTCAAACAAACAGTTATTGAAAAGGTGTTAAAAAAATAATCTAAAAATGTAAACAAAAATTTTAGCTAAATTTCGAAGAACTGTTAACTTTGTCAATTTGCAATAATGCCAGTTACAATGCCTGTTGGAGCAAGATATTCCGTGTGCCCTTTTCTGTACACGTCGTGACAATTAGACCGGTAATTGACTTGATTAAAATATTGTAAAATTAAAAAATATGATTAATAATAAAAATATTTTTAGAAACACACTCATATTATTCTTGAACCCGGCTACGCCGAAGAAATCAATTGGAACATCGTATCATTGCCTCCGGCACGGATTTCAGCAGATTATATTTTTATTCATGTATGTGTTACAAAAAATTAAATTGTAAAAATTTTCAGGATGAATTATCCAGTAGTAAAATTCAGAAGATCATTCGTCAGTTTAAAAAGAACAGAACTGAAGCTCGAAATATCACACTTCTTGGACAAGTCACGTGTAAGCCGCAGGAGTTGATTTTTCTTTGTGAGGTAAAAACATTGATAAAAATATATATTTGCATTTCTTTAGTTGCTAAAATGTAAAAATCTTGAAGCAAATCACTTTATACAGGGAGAATTTTTGAAGGAGCCCTTTTTCCAAAACTTGGTATGGTTTCGTTTTGGTCTCTCTCTCTTTTTAACTATGCCCCGCTCACTCTATTCACCGATAATTTCTCCGTAAGTTGCTTAGGGGCGAAACGGAGGAATTATCTAATTTAACTTTCCCTTTTTCTATTTAAGTACATACAGGTTTTAACACCATATTCCCTTCCTTTTCTTTCTTTTATCTCTCTCTCTCTCTCTCTCTCTCTCTCTCTCTCTCTCTATCTCTCTATCTCTCTCTCGCTCGCTCGCTCACTCGCTCTCTCTCTCTATCTCTATCTCTCTCGCTCGCTCGCTCACTCGCTCTCTCCCTCTCTCTCTTACAATATCTACTCTGTCTCTGTCTCTGTCTCTGTCTGTCTCTGTCTCTTTCTCTCTCTTTCTCTTTTTCTCTCTTTCTCTCTCTTCCTCTCTCTCTCTTTCTCTCTCTCTCTCTCTCTCTCTCTCTCTCTCTCTCTCTAATTCCCTGGATTTCCCTATTTTCTACTCTTTAGAACTCATTAAAACTAAAACGTTGTGCCCTAACGGACAATCTCTTGCTCAAACTACAGTCTCCCCATCTAGAATTCATTTCCAAGGACGTTACAGATGAGGCGATCAACCGCTTAATTAAGGTCAGTTCCCCAAGCTTCCCTAATTTTTATCACTTTAGCAATGGCTTTATGGAGAAAGAAAAATCGAGTCAATGTCAATAGGGTGGTATTCCACCAACGGCCCCAGAGATTATAACGCCATTTTCGCAGACATCGATGCGAACCCTATTTGGAATCTAGACCACCATGAAAACAGCCTCGTCGGTTTTTTACCAATCGGCGGCTGTTATGACCACATGCTTCCATTATACTCCATCTGGCGCCCTATTGACATAAATGATAATCGTATTGTCCGCTGTTCTCGTAAGGAGATTTTCATCTATCGAGGAGACGAGACTAAGGAACTTCGCAAGTCACTGCGTGCGAGGTATCGCAACTTGTTTCCGCCATAAAACCCAATTATTGCTGTTAAATTTAATTGTTTTTAAGGACATAATGTTTTCTCGATAAATTGTTTAGTCCGACCTTTTTAATCAACTTTTTTATACATACGCAAACATACACACACGCTAAACACACATACACACACAAACACACGCGCACACGCACACAAAGTCTCTCTGTCTCTCTACCTCTGTCTCTGTCTTATTACGTAAAAAAATCTCAGTCTAAGTTGAAGAAACAGTTTATTGTTTTAAACTCTGTTGTATTATGAAAGCAAATGTGTGACAATGAGAAAAAGTGATTTGGAATGGAGAATGTACCTTGAATGGAGCACTGAAGAGCAAGATACACTGTGAGAGGAATGACTAGAAACCTGAATGAGGCAGAGACTCAGCTGGAGGAAATGAGACAACCAGTCCCAGTCAACTGACGAGGCAGCAAAGAAAGCAACGTCGGAACGAAGAACACAGAGTGCAGGATTCCGAAGACCACCTGCACCAAATTGATAATGGCCATGCGGTGGAAAATGAGGATGGGGGCCACCAGAAGAGGGAGGAGGATCAGACCACCAACGAGAACGCTCTGAAAATGAGTGAGTGAGTGTGTGAGTGAGTGAATGAGTGAGGGAGAGTGAGTGAGTGAGTGAGTGAGTGAGTGAGTGAGTGACTGAGTGAGGGAGAGTGAGTGAGTGAATGAGTGAGGGAGAGTGAGTGAGTGAGTGGGTGAGTGAGGGAGAGTGAGTGCTTACCAATAGAGTAGGCAATAAGGCTTTCTTCAAAGTCTCCTGCATTCGCATAATTTCTAATTCCCCTCCTTTTCCAATCAATCGAAGAACCTGAAATTTCCATTTTCACAAAATATTGAAACGCACATACCTGTTGGAAGAAATAAACAAAATATACGACGTAACGAGAAGCCAAGGCGGCGACAATCAAAAGGAAGGCAATGGAGAAGGGGTTAAGGGTAACTCCCAACAGAGCGGAGACACATAATGTACCTAAGATTTAAGGTAACATAAGAAACAATTAGTTTCTTACTGGTATATACAGAAATTGTAGCCATAACGGCAACGATAGAGATGGCGACGTTGAATGTGAAAAGGAGGAGGAGGACGAAGAGGATGAGGAAAATGATCAGAGGGATTCTGTAAAGAAAATGTCTCTCCCCCACCGCTTCACACACACACTCACACACTCACATACTCACACACTCACACACTCACACACTCACACAAAAAGCGACTGAGGCATCTGAAGAATCACATCGACCATTCCAACTTCAGTGTCGAAGGGAACAGCTTGGAATTCGGGAAACCGAGCCGAAATCTAAACAAGTTCTTTAAAAAGTTATTAGAATTTCAAACTTTTCTGAAATTCTGCATGACCCTCGCCTTGTCCGCCATGGTCCTCGTTCCTTCCACTGCCACCATATAAACCATCCGGGTGATGTTCGGAGGGGCGCTGAAACTCGAATTTTTTTTCTTTTTTTCAAAACGAAATCTACTTTTCATGAAGCTCAAATTGAACTCCAGATCGCCAAGCCTTATAGATGGAGTTGTTGATGAAGGCTTCAAATTGGCTCATATTCAAAGAAGTGGCATCAGGCTTTGTATCAGTGAAGCGTTTGAAGTCATACAGCCACATCATATTGGCATCTCTGCCCATGGCGTTGGGAATCTGTTCGGTTTCAGAGACGAATTGCTGAAAATACAAAATATTTGTTATCAGAAGAACGAAGACTTGCCTCAAAACGAGCATACTGTTCAGGATCTTCAAAGTCGGGAGGTTGCTCGATGATGTAGATGATGTGGAGGAACTCGGGCCAGACCTATTGATATAGACAAAGAATTAAAAGTCTAAATATGACATACCCTATCGCTCATAAAGTGAATTCCCTTGGCAGCGGGGGAACCGGGTGGCAGAAGGTGGCGGTAGTCGAGGTTAGCCTGGATCTGGAAATGGGAAATTGGTTTTGAAAACTTTTTACTTATTTCACTGCCCGCCAAGCAGGCAATTCTGGAAAATGGTGGACTTATTTTGAAAAATTTCCTCATGCAGAATTAAAATTTATGACATTTACAGCTGTCGCCAAATTGGAATCCTGCCAAAAAACAGCCTTAATGCAGCATTCGTGCTATATGCAGGCGAGAAGAGCGTGCAAAAAGCGGAGACGCAAAGAAAAAGCGGCTTTTTCTCGCCGATTTCCGTTTGGCGACGGCTATAATAGCGCCAAACTCCAGGTTTGGCGAGTTCTGCATTGATTGAATTCACTTTGTTCAAGATACGTTTTATGAGAGCCGAAACTATGAAGAAAAGCGTGAATAAACAACAAAATAAAAGAATATATCTGTTTCGTGGGAAATTTACCTAAGTTTGCATTATTTTTCCACTCCCGTTCTTCTAGAACGACATGTAAAAAATTATCATTCGCTCTAAGCAGCTAAAACATGTGTGACACTTGACACAATCGCGCTCCATTGCGAAAACAGTTTTAAACAGTACTTTATTAAAGTTCTAAGTAGTATTGTTTTTGTATCACCTAAGTTCAATCAACTTCATAAACAAGGAAAAACTTATTTGGAGCCGGTCTGCTGACGTTCAAACAAAATCGGCTCTTGAACATGCTGAGTTGAAAAAAAAATCAAACTTTTTCAAATGTATTTTTGAGAACTTTTGAATCAATCGGTTGAAACAAGCAAGTTAGTTTAACGATCGTTGAAACTGATCTATCATAATTAGTCTGTAAAATAGAAAACGTGCAAAAACTTCAAAATTTATGGTTTTTTGCCCTTAACTTTATAATTTGCCTAGAATTGTAGTTTGTTTAGTCGCTAATGTTTTCAAAATTGAATTTTCTGTCAAAAAATATAATAAACCACTTTTTTAAAACATCAATTTCAACCGTATCCAATTTCCAACTACCGTGACCCGGGAATAAAAAATTACCTGTGCCCAAAAGTTCCATAAGTTCATATTTTAGCCCTACAAATGTCTTCAGAAATTTCCATTTTTTCAATGCCATTGGTCTATAAGGTTTTTTTTGTTTTTAGAACGTTTAGCTTGATGTTCATGGATGTTTTATCTGCATGACGTTTAACGGGCTCAACCCCTCATTCAAACCACAATACACGGTGTATTGCAATTCGTTCTAGAGGAGATTTCATTGCAAATTTTAAAATATGCATTATATTTTTGAAAATTAACACTAAATGCCTGTTTAGCCTTTTAAGTGCGGCCCCCAGTTGAACTGTGTAAAATTATGTTTTCTTCCATCATAAAAAGGCAACTGACAACTGCCAACCAAAAAACACGACATATCGATCCCCCAGTCCTCGGTTGATAGCAACAATTGATTTTATCGATTAGTAATTTCAACTGCTTCTTATTGTGATTTTTTTCTTTTTGTTTTACCTTTTCAGCGCCAAAGATGGCTGGAAGTCCTACGACAGCAGCGTAGAAGAACAAGCATCCAATCAGGACCATCTTCGATTTGGCGAAAATCGCACCCATGGGTTCTAAATAATCGATAACCCGGTGAAAATCAAATAAAACACCTGTGATTTGGAAATGCCAGCAGTCAGCCACATTGCAACCTTGATTGCACTCATTCACACACTTTTCCGTTGGGAGGGCGAGGTGTTGAGGCATTGGGGAGCACCAAACCATCACGGGAGCGAAGAAAAGGGTCTGAAATTCGGAAAATGAGAAAAACGGGAAAAAATATTTTACCTGGTAGATGTAAGTAGTCAAAATGATAGTTCCAAAGTACAAAAGCACATTGGAAAGTTCGGGAATTGGAAAAAGGCCGCCGAAGAGGAAACCGAGGGCGGGGGCCCAAACGAGACTCAGGGCTGGGTAGACGGAGGCGAAGGTTTCTCTGAGGATTTCAGAAGAACAGTCCTTGCGAACATTGGATTCGTAGAGCCAGCTGTTGTAAAGGTGGAACATTCCATCGATTCCTGAAAAGTGAACTGAAGATTGGAATTATACTAAGAATACACCAAAGCAAAGGGGTGTTTCCCCCGGTGTCAAAATTTTCTTAGTGGGCTAGCCTGCAGAAACTACTCTGATGAAGAATGCTTATCTTAAAGGCAAAAGGATCTTTTTCGGAGAACACATTTCACTACAAATCTGGAGCTATTTTTCAGGCACAAAGAAAAGTTGCTTTTTGTGGCCTTGTAAATACATTCGCTTTCTAACTTATTCTATACATTAAAAAATCAGCTTTTAAACTAGTTACAATGTTTTTAGCGTAAGATTTCGAATCGTTTCGATACCTGAAATGTGAAGTAGTTACAGTATCTCGGGGTCGAATTACAGTACCCCAACTCAAAAATCGATAATCTATTTTTACTATGGTTTTTAATTTTCGTACACAAAGTGGTGACGCCACCTGGGCACCGGAGTCTTGAAAAAACCGGATAGTTGGAGGCGGTCTGAGAAAACAATATGCTTGAGCCCATTTGAAAAAAAATAATTGTTTGGAAAATAGAATTAGGGTGTTTTTTCTCATTTGACATATTTATTGCACTCGCCCCTTCACGCGAAATCGGCGAACCGCTGTTGCGATACCAAAATGAAATGAGTCCCGCCACGAAAGCCGTGAAAATCAACAATAACACTGGTAAAAGATCGGCGGGAATTGGAAATTATAAACCCCCGTTCGTGGAATCAAACTGGCGCCTTGGCTGATTTCCAGGGCTTTCGTGGCGGGACCTATTTCGGTTCGCATGCGTGTCGCAACAGCGGTCCGTCGGTTTTGCCTAAAGGGAGCGTTTGTACTCGCATATCACCCTAGAATTCGTTTTTGGAGTAATGTAAATTTTTCCTGTCTCGTAAATGTGAAAGCGTGGCGACCAAACCACATTTCGGAAAATGAAAGAAATTGAGTGACTCCAGTGTGGCGCGCTTTTCAAACGACAATTTCGCTGAAAGTTCTGATGCAAAATGGGTGAAAGGGGTAGTTTTCGAAATCAGAATAATAATCCAGAAAAACTAACGTTGCGCTTCGTTCTATTCTTTTAAAACCCACCAAAAGCAAATCCGACCACAGGAGCCAATGAGCACAAAGTGTTGAAGTGTCTTCCAAAAAGAGAGAACAGCGCAGTGGCCGTGATCATTCCCATAATGGGAACCAGCATAACAGCCAAAATCAGAATCAAAACCCTAAACAAAACACGTTTTAGGACAAGAAAAGTTGCATACCATCCGGTGCACCGTCCATGAGACTTGTTCAGCAAAACCAGGGCCACTAGGGTGAAAACCATAGCGATGGATAGACCTTAATAATAGAAATTCAAGCTTAAACTTCAAAGAGGAATACCAATAATTGCTTTAATTGCCACAAGTCCTGTTCCGCGTTTGATTTCCTCCTGAACTCCTCTGGCTCCGTGTTGGGTGATGGTCACGGTGTTTTCGTCCAGGGAGTTGTGGAGCTTGACTTCTCTGAAAAGAGTAATTGAAAGAATTAAGGACAAGGAATGAGAGAAACAGAGTGACAGAGAGACAGAGAGACAGAGAGACAGAGAGACAGAGAGACAGAGAGACAGAGAGACAGAGAGACAGAGAGACAGAGAGACAGAGAGACAAAGAGACAGAGAGACAAAGAAACAGAGAGACAGAGAGACAGAGAGACAGAGAGACAGAGAGACAGAGAGACAGAGAGACAGAGAGACAGAGAGACAGAGAGACAGAGAGACAGAGAGACAGAGAGACAGAGAGACAGAGAGACAGAGAGACAGAGAGACAGAGAGACAAAAAGACAGAGAGACAGAGAGACAGAGAGACAGAGAGACAGAGAGACTGAGAGACAGAGAGACAGAGAGACAGAGAGACAGAGAGACAGAGAGACAGAGAGACAGAGAGACAGAGAGACAGAGAGACAGAGAGACAGAGAGACAGAGAGACAGAGAGACAGAGAGACAGAGAGACAGAGAGACAGAGAGACAGAGAGACAGAGAGACAGAGAGACAGAGAGACAGAGAGACAGAGAGACAGAAAGACAGAGAGACAGAGAGACAGAGAGACAAAGAGACAGAGTGACAGAGAGACAGAGAGACAGAGACACAGAGAAACAGTGACACAAGGACACAGAGACACAGAGACGCAGAGACACAGAGAAACAGAGACACAAAGACACAGAGATACAGAGACACAAGGACACAGAGACACAGAGACATAAAGACACAGATACACAGAGATAGAGAGGGATTGACATTGTGAGGTGATGAGACAGAGATAGAGAGAGAGAGAGAGAGAGAGAGAGAGAGAAAGAGAGAGAGAGAGAGAGGAGAGGGGAGAGCTCCTACCTCTGAACGAGTCGTTCGAATTCCTCAATATCCTTCTCCATCTGGGTGCTATTCGTAAAAACCATAAAGTAAAGTGCTTCCAATTGAGCAGAGACCAGCTCATCTCCCCGAAAAAGAAAAAGTATTGAATTTTGTACCACTCACATTCATAGTCCTTTCGAAGAAATGTTTTCCTATATTCGATTTGTATCCTAGAAGAGAAGTAACCGGCCATTGGTAGCCTAACCAGGCCAGGTCCTTTAAAGGTCTATTTATTCTTCAAATTCTACCGTACTCACATTTGTCAAGAAAAGAACCTCATTGAAATCGCACATAGGCTCGCAATAATCCATATAAGTGTGGCGTCGGGGCGCCTCTACGATGACTAGGTCGGTTTTGATTCTCTGAAATGCCCATTTTTCCTATTCTTTCCTATTTCCCTCACTTTGTAAAAGGTCTTGAACTCGTCGAATTCCCTGGAAGCCGTCATGGAGCGGTTCGCCCTCCTCGGCTGTCCAAAGAGCGCCATGTACCAGGGTTTGCCCTGAAGGTGTCTTACATCTGTTGACACGCGAGATTAGCGCCCGTTGATAGGGCAGGGAACGGACTTTGAGACCAACAAGGTGCTCAATGGAGTTTTACTAGGGCTCAAAGAGTGATCTACTCTTTGAAAACGTTATATATATATATATATATATATATATATATATATATATATATATATATATATATATATATATATATATATATATATATAACGGCTATATATATATATATATATATATATATATAGCCGTCGCTAAACGGAAATCGGCGAGTAAAAGTCGCTTTTTCTCTGCGTCTTCGCTTATTGCGCGCTCTTTACGCCTGCGTATCACACGACTGCTGCCCTAAGGCTGTTTTGGCAGTATTTCAATTTGGCGACAGCTATAGATTACTGAACTTGTCAGTTGTACTGTTTCCTTTGACATTTATGTTTGGTAAGCTATGGGTCAAAATTTGGGACCACAACCAGAATTTTTATCAGTTCACTTTCAACATAATTTTCGTCCAAGGTTGTAGATTTTCCTTTATTTTCCGTTAAATTTAAGAAAATAACGATTTTAGTACGGCCTTTGCAGCCGCCGTATTCAATTGCCATATTCGAGGGGCGGGGCTAGCCGCAATGTGCCGCATGGTTTCCGTTAAACAGCGGGCACGCAAAATCGGCAAATGAGGTTTATTCGGGCGTAAGGTATATTTAGTAGTTATTTGTGTGTTTTAACCTAATATATATCTTAATATACGTTTTAAAAAATAAGTTAACGTGTTACAATTTCGTAATGGAATTCCGCAAAGAGCCCAAAATAAAAAATCCTCTAAAATACGTGAAAACCAAGTAAGAATTGAAAAATTTCCAGAGATATATACTATTCGAAAGCCCTTGCATTTTTTGTCTTGAAACGCGTATTTGTTCTTTTTAATTTCATTTTCTTCTCAACAGACTTGAAAATGGGAATTATCGGTGAGAAATGGAATGTCGTTTCATTGTCGGTTTTGGAAAATAAACGCGCTCCGTTCAGAAATGTCTAACCGACGGTATATGCAGTTTTCAAATGACAAGAATGGATTTGCAATTTTCGCTTGATATTTTTCCACCGCTTCAAAAAATTATTTGAACCCTACAAAACCCCACGATTCTGTTTCTGAAAATTGACGTGCAAATTTATTTTTATAAAATTATTTTCGCAGTTTTGCAGGTTATTCCAAAATAAATAGAACATTCTAGCGGTACCGCAAAACTTTGCCTTCTGTTATCGATCACAAAATCAAAATTCCCAAACAGGTGACTTGTTTTCGACTCAAACGTAATAGTGATATCACTCAAAGTCAACATGGGAACTACATATCAGTGGCTTTTTACGAAGCTGTCTTATTTTTATTGAGTAATGCCGGCGAATCTGGCAGTTGACATTCTTTCAAAAATTTGAGTTTTCATATTGAGGGAACATTTTTTTCAAAATTTTGAGAGAAAAACAGGTGTTGTGTGTGTGTTTTTGTTAGCCCACGAATTCTATTTGGGATGGGTTTCAAAAAAAAATCAGCCGATACGCCAAAAAATGCTAAACAAAGAACCCACTAGGATCCAATAAAGCCCTAGCGCCCTATAGTCTTTTTTATTTTGATTAATTTAAACATATTTCTCAAATAGTTCAATCAATATATAGTCTTCGCCAATTTTACTTCTTGGACGATTCGCAAATGTAACCCTGACGCAGTGCGTACATATTCTAAAACACAGGATTTTTGTACGCAAATTCGCGTCTGGTGTCATTTGCACAGAGCTTAGAGCGGAATTGGACGAAGTAGCATTGGTGACGACTATAGTGGTATTAACTGAGAAAATTAGACAAATTGTGCTAAAGCAATCGAATTCTGTGACCAACAGTGGCCTACACCTTATTTTACAATTTCTGTACACTAAAACATTCAAAAAGTCCTTATTGGTTCCGAAAATCACGATTTTTCACGAATTTTCTTTATCTTTCTGTGCAGTTGTTGCGAACCCTGAAGGTCCTCCAGTTATCTACCTAATCCCAAGAAAGTTCCGTGATAACATCAAAGTATTGAAGGGGAATTAGACCTCCGAAAGCTGAAAAACTCACCCTGTCTCCGAAAAATCCAACTTGTGCCTTCAATTCTTTAACGGAAGGTGCGTCCGGGGTTGTGTACCCATTGTCGAAGCTCAGAACCACTCCGGGGCTAAAAAAGAATAATTTTGTTCCATAAATCGATAAAAACTCACGGTTTCACAATGAGAAAGACCAATGAAGCTAGAAAAAGGACGACTGAGGCTAGGAAGAACACGACCGGCCTACGGCCGATGGAGGCTCCCACGGCGCCGAAAACGCGCCCCAGGCGCATGTTGTTACCTGGGTGTTTTTCGTTCATTTGGGGGGAGATAAGAGGGAGAGGGAAGGGAAAGAGGGAGGGTTTTAAGAGGAAGACGGGAGGAGGAGGGGCCAAACGGCTGCCGGACGACAGACAGCCGGCCACTATCACAGGAGGCGAAGAGCACTGATAAGCTAAGGAAAAATAACCGAATTCGGAACGCAGATCAAGGGGATTGGGGTGGAAAGAACGAAAGTACTCGGCAATAAGAATCACAAACAAGCATCTGCGGGGGGGGGGGGGAAGTCGATTATCCTTTGCGTCTGCGCCATTTGCTCACTATTTCTGCCGTTTTTGGCAGAATGCCGATTTGGCGAAGACAAAACCTCATTATAAAGATCCATTGAATTCTTATTATCGTCCCTTTTAATTGAAATAGATTACCGCCTAAGGTATAGCTGTCGCCAAACGAGCATCGACTATTAAAAGCCGCTTTTCTCTACGTCTTCGCTTCTCGCACACTATTTCCGCCTGATTATTGCAGGCTGCTGCATTAAGGCTGTTTTTGGCAGGATGCTCGTTTGGCGACAGCTATAGCACTTTGAAAATTGAAATACGTTGAAAATTGGAAAGTGCCCTAAGGAAAGGTAGCCGCAATTAGCCCATTTCGAAATTATCGATTTCCTGCTGGCGCGCGCTTCGTTCGATTGTGTTGGAAAGATCCACTCTGGCGTCTCGCATTCTCGCTATCTCACCCAAGCCCGTTCCCATTTCATAGCCGGCCGTCGCCACACGGAAATCAGCGAGAAAAGCCGCTTTTTCTCTGCGTCTTCGCTTTTTGTACGCTATTTTCGCCTGCGTATCGCACTAATGCTGCATTAATGTTGTTTTTGACAGGATTCCAATTTAAAATAGAGATTATCGATTTGGCATTTTTCCAATTGCCCCGAAAGAGTCGAAAAGAGTCCCCCCACGAAAGCGCCTGGCGATTTGCCAATACCCATGAGTGTGTCATATACGCACACTCAAGGGATTGGAAATAGTCCAAATTAAGGAAAGTGGTGGGGTTTGGCACATCTCCAGTTCGTTTTTTGAAGGTATCCGAATTGCCGATTGGAAATCCCGTGTTTCCCATTGAACCTATGCATTTCGCGACCATTTTAAATCATAACAAGGAAATTTCAGAGTCATGGAAGTGGTTTTCAATGAAATTACGATGAAGGTATGGTTTGAAACTGTTAAAAAGTCAAAAATGCAGCAAACCCCATCAGTAATCATGTTGTAAGAGACAAAGCCGGGCCAGATGCTACCAAATTTTTCCGGTAGGTTGTTAATTTTTAAAAAGGATTACAAAACGACACAGTTATATTACGCCCACGTTTCGTTTCAGCCTAATGATGTTCAATTAGGCGTTTCGCCCGAATCGCAAATGAAATCGTGCCGAGGTGGTTGTCATTTTTAGTAACGAAAATACCAGAGAAAACATTAAAAACCACTCGTTTTGTTTTCAGCCTTTATAAAAAAAAAGTTGTCATGCGTCGGTTTGTGTTTTCAAGCTGCGTGGGTTCAAGACCTAGTACCAATGTTTCGCTGTTGCGACTAGAGTAGTGTGTTGTTTTGCGTTGTGATTATGGAAAACATCCGTTATTACACTTAAAAAGTTTTTTTTGGTTTTCCGGCTTCCAAAGAGATCATATCGCAAAAACGCTTTAACATGGACAGTATAAAAGAGTAATAATAACCCAGAAATGTTTAGAAAACTAAGGAATTTTTAGGAGATCTTTACAAAACTTAGGAATCGCTAATTAATCTTGTCAAAGATAAATATGTCTTCTTAAAGGGACCGTCAGGGGCCTTTTCTCATTGGAAATGAACCGTATGCTAATTGCGCCATTCCAATTGAAACAATTTTTCCAAACACCGCTCCAGCCAACGGTTATGCGCAAAATGCTTGCGAAGTCTTCATTAGCATGCAATTCTGAATTGGCTCCTGACGACCCGTTTAAATCTGCTAAAAAAACCATACAAGAAACTCCAAAAAAGCGTCGCATTTTATTGATCATTTAAATTTAATTTTATGTAAATAAGAAATAATATTGCAACGGATAATTACATAGATAAATTTGAGATGGGTCCCGCCGCGATTACCTTTGATCTATGCAATGATAGCATGCTGAAAAAAGGAAACCGAGGGAAAAGTTCCAAAAATAAACAATTTCCGGAACCCTTCATGCAAAGGAGGAAATTTTTTTTGATGATCATATTGACCAGAAAATGTTCCTGTTGTTGAGAAGTTTTTGAAATAATTAGAGGTTTAAAGCTGAAAGCGTTGACAGTTTCGGCGAAATTTCAAAATTACTTTCAAAGCTTTGAACGTCGGTCAGCTGGCGTGTATGATGAATTCAGAATAGAAATCGATTTCTCCCAAAAGAACGGACGATCACGCGGTCCAAAGGCAAGACATTCCTCTTTCAGACTCTGTTTCCTATTTTTCCGTGTTGCGCAAACATTGTGGTGTGGAGGAAAACAAGAGGGAGGGGTCTGGGGAACACGGACACGTGAAGAGCGGGGGACTCTGTAATCTCAGAGAGCCGGCGATAACATTGATCAACGAAATGGCCAAACGCACGCTTCTGTCCGAGTGGACTGCAGGTGCAGGGGAACTTTTGGAAGAACAAATGCACACTTTTGAAGGGGAAGGACCGAGTGAAAAGTTTTCATGGACTTGTGATAAATGAGTAGATCCTGATTCAGAAAAGGGTCCCATTTTTCATTTTTGGAGCAAAATGAACCAAATAAGCCTGAAGTTTTGTCGAAAATATAGTTTGCATTGCGCGCCATTCTGCGTCTCGCTATTTACCGCACTCTCTCGCCTTTCTCTGCCGTGTAACCGTGCACCCTTTGCATTGTTCAATGGTGCCCACATGCGCCGGTTGCAGTCCAAATCATAGAAAAGGGATATATAATCGTGGCAATGGTATCTTTTCAATGAAATTGTTATTAGAAAGATTCAAAACTGTGCGCAAACGTTTTGCGGTTCCCTTCTGTTTCTAACTTTCTAACGAGGACAATTAACGAATATCGATTTTCTGCTGGTGCGTACTGCATTTGAAATCCGTGTAACTGTATGTGAACGCGCCGTCACACGTTAGCGTTAACGTCCACAAAACGACTGAAAACACCAATGTATTATAGTTTGCCAAATATTTAAACTTTGACGCGTTTCGGCGCGTCAAAGAAAACAAAAATTTGAGACTCACAACTGGCATAAACGATACAACTTTCTATTTTCATCTAAAATCTTTCAAATCGCGCTTGAAACATTGAAGCGCAAAACACAGAAAAATGTCCTTTTCACGTTTTTGCCCTTTTCCCTGGAAAATTTAGTGAAATGTCGAAAAACTGAATCAAAAAGGTTTTAATTGGCACGAAATCAGGGTTCAGAGTAATTTAGTGTTTTTGAGAACAAATTCACAACCCGATTCACTTGTACTTTAAAAATTGGGGAATTATAGATTACCAGTCGGGTTCGCGCGCCTACGGCGCGCACCCTCCTGGTTTGCGGCCTGCGGTCGCAACAACACGCGGCCTTCGGCCGCTCAGTTAAGCGGCCTGCGGCCGGAAAATTGGTGGCCTACGGCCACTCATTAATCTGCCAACGGCCGTGAAAGTCACGTGAGGTACGTTTAACTCGGCCTACGGCCGACCTTCCCCTCCCCCTCGGGGGAAATGAACGCGTGTACCTGCGCTGGTAGACAACACACACACACACACACCATAGCGTTTTGTTGTATAAGGGGATCTGATGACGCGCGCGCTTTGTTTGATTCTTGTGTTACTGAATCGGTCTGAAAGCGGCGCAAGGTGTATCAATCGATTTAAATTTTGAACTGAAAACTGTTTTTGAAGCTTGTTTTTTAAACTAAAAACACAAGAAACGTCACCGGTGGGGGCTTGTAGATCCCACCTAACCCACTTGCCTCAATGAAATCCGCAAAAACCAAAAGTTTAAAAAAATGCATCATTTAGTTAGGAGTAAAAGGCTAATTTTACAGGCCGACAGGAAATCATATGACAGATGTCTCAAAACAGCGACTGGCAGCTGTTGCGACTGGTACGAACGGACAATGGCCGGCGAAAAAGTTCAACGAGCGACACGTGTTTAAGGCAATCGCTGGAATTTCATTCAATTCGGAGCCCAACAATTGATTGGAAATGAGAACTCTTAACTTGAAGTTGAAAACTCAACAAAAGAGAGAGGGAAAACAACGGTTTGGGCCCCTGTCGCCACCCCCGGGGCTTTCCTGAGGACAACTGTCCCCTGCTCTCGATTCATGATAAATATCTGTGATCAGTTAGTCCTTACGCTCCCTCGGGATCAAAATAAATAGATTGTTGGGCATGCTATCTGGGGCAGTTAAATAGGTTGGCTACGCTTTGAGGTAGGAATAAATGAGAAAGAGAGAGAGAGAGAGAGAGAGAGAGAGAGAGAGAGAGAGAGGGAGAGGAGAGAGAGACGATACATAGATATAGAGAGTGAGAGGACGAGAGAGGAGAGTGAAAGAAAGAACCAGAGAGAGACATAGATATATACTGAGAGAGAGGAGGTGAAAGAGTGAGAAAGATACATCGATATAGTGTGAGAGAGGAGAGATGAAATGGCGAGAGAGGAGATATAAGAGAGTGATAGATGAGAGAAGAGTGTGGGAGAGAATTTAGATGCGAGAGTGAGAGAGATACATGGATACAGAGTGTGAGAGAAGAGAGATAAAATGGTGAGAGAGGAGATATGAGAGGGTGAGAGAGATATGTAGATAGAGAAGAGAGGTTAGATGGGTGAGAAAGAGTATGTGACAGAAAGAGGAGCAAAGTAGAGAGAGAAACAGTGAGAGAGAGAGAGCGAGAGAGCGAGAGAGGATACGTAGATATAGGGTTCTAAAGAGGAGGGATCAGATGGTGAGAGAGGAGTAGATAAAGGGGAATAATAAGAAGGAAGAGGGAAAGGAGATAAATTGAAAAAATAGACCATACTGAAACCGAGACTTTTGAAACTTTAGCTGAGGAGCAAACGACGAAAACACTATCAAATTTCAGAGACACGTTTTTGAAGTATACGAAAGTAGTGTGTCATCTCTTTTCTCACTCTTTCTGTTTCACTTCGTTCCAAAAATGGTCAAAAATTTTCGATGAAAGCTGATAAATGGACTGTGACGATGAATGTGCAAAATTGAATATATACCACCAGCTACGTTGGAATTCATAGAGATATAAACACTTTGGTATATAAACAGAGCATGACTCAACCAGGAACAATGTGTCTCTGGAATCACGAGTTCTGAATCTCCTCCCCCATCTGCTCTCGTGAACATCAGCTGTTGCGGCGGGTACAGCAGAACAAAAGTTGGCGTGGCGCGAGAGGAAAGGCGCTAGAATCCGCCAGCTGTTGTGATGGATGCGGACAAACGGACACATGCTCCGTGGCAAGGCTCTGTTTATGGAGAGACTCCCCTTTCACACGCCCATAAACGTACCGTTTTGGGGATGGAAATAGACGGAAGGTGGTTTTTGCTCGTTCTTAGCTGAAAATCCAGCCAAATTTCGGCACTGGGTCCTACAGCGATGATTTCTGATCTACCCGATAGTCTAACAGAAATCTCACTCACTCACTCACTCACTCACTCACTCACTCACTCACTCACTCACTCACTCACTCACTCACTCACTCACTCACTCACTCACTCACTCACTCACTCACTCACTCACTCACTCACTCACTCACTCACTCACTCACTCACTCACTCACTCACTCACTCACTCACTCACTCACTCACTCACTCACTCACTCACTCACTCACTCACTCACTCACTCACTCACTCACTCACTCACTCACTCACTCACTCACTCACTCACTCACTCACTCACTCACTCACTCACTCACTCACTCACTCACTCACTCACTCACTCACTCACTCACTCACTCACTCACTCACTCACTCACTCACTCACTCACTCACTCACTCACTCACTCACTCACTCACTCACTCACTCACTCACTCACTCACTCACTCACTCACTCACTCACTCACTCACTCACTCACTCACTCACTCACTCACTCACTCACTCACTCACTCACTCACTCACTCACTCACTCACTCACTCACTCACTCACTCACTCACTCACTCACTCACTCACTCACTCACTCACTCACTCACTCACTCACTCACTCACTCACTCACTCACTCACTCACTCACTCACTCACTCACTCACTCACTCACTCACTCACTCACTCACTCACTCACTCACTCACTCACTCACTCACTCACTCACTCACTCACTCACTCACTCACTCACTCACTCACTCACTCACTCACTCACTCACTCACTCACTCACTCACTCACTCACTCACTCACTCACTCACTCACTCACTCACTCACTCACTCACTCACTCACTCACTCACTCACTCACTCACTCACTCACTCACTCACTCACTCACTCACTCACTCACTCACTCACTCACTCACTCACTCACTCACTCACTCACTCACTCACTCACTCACTCACTCACTCACTCACTCACTCACTCACTCACTCACTCACTCACTCACTCACTCACTCACTCACTCACTCACTCACTCACTCACTCACTCACTCACTCACTCACTCACTCACTCACTCACTCACTCACTCACTCACTCACTCACTCACTCACTCACTCACTCACTCACTCACTCACTCACTCACTCACTCACTCACTCACTCACTCACTCACTCACTCACTCACTCACTCACTCACTCACTCACTCACTCACTCACTCACTCACTCACTCACTCACTCACTCACTCACTCACTCACTCACTCACTCACTCACTCACTCACTCACTCACTCACTCACTCACTCACTCACTCAATCACTCACTCACTCAATCACTCTCTGTCCAAAGCAACAAAAACACTTTAACATGCAACGGTTTATTGCAACCTTCACTTATCGACACAAATCACTTTCAGATTTTTCGCATCAAGCGTCCTTCACAAGAGGAGTGTGGTTCTCCCGCTTCGCTCCGCTGTGCATCTTCATCCAACAAGCCTCGCAGTAGTACTGAATCATTCCGATTATTCGAGGCTTGAATTTTCCAACCCACTTGAAGACAGTCCAAATGAGGGCAGAAGAAGGGCGCGTGCACCAGCCTGCACTCTTCACAGGCCATGTTATCCAGTACGTAGGGCTTCAGCTCTACCCGTCGCTGTCCATCTCCACCGCCGAGAATGGCGAAACGGTCGGCCACCGCCTTTCGGTACGAATCCAGACTCTCGAACACAACCCTTCCCGCTCCTAATGATTTTGCATGGAATGAAGGGGAAGTGGGACCTTACCGGTACCTTTGGGGTACTTGAACTCCACGTCGATGTCGATGCCAGCCACAAGAACCGGTCCGTAGAGACGTTCCATCAGATGAGCGAGTTCGACGGCACGGATGGGACGGGGGACTCCGCCGATGAAGATGGTGTTCTTGGGATCCACGGGAGTGCTTACGTCGACGAGGTAGTCGGCATCTGCCAGGCACCAGGGACGGACTTGGATCTTCTAAAACAAAGGTCTCTGTCTCTGTCTCTGTCTCTGTATCTGTCTCTGTCTCTGTCTCTGTCTCTGTCTCTGTCTCTGTCTCTGTCTCTGTCTCTGTCTCTGTCTCTGTCTCTGTCTCTGTCTCTGTCTCTGTCTCTGTCTCTGTCTCTGTCTCTGTCTCTGTCTCTGTCTCTGTCTCTGTCTCTGTCTGTCTCTGTCTCTGTCTCTGTCTCTGTCTCTGTCTCTGTCTCAACCCTCTTCCACTCACCAGCTGCCTCTCATTGTGAAGAATCCTAATGAAAAGGCGTTCCTCCTCCTGGACGCATGCCTCCACCAGCCGATGCACAGCAGTCTCCTCCTCAAACACCAGAAACACGTATCCCTTCGGCGGAGAGGTGTTCTCTCCCTTGCCCGGCCAGTCGATGAGCACCGGTCCAAATCGGCTGAACATGTCGCACAACCCTCCCGGTCCCTCCTCTTTGATGTCCACCGGCAGACCTCCCACGAAGACTTTTCGGCTGTAGGTCTCCGGCCAAGGGTTGTGCTGCTCGTACCACTTGCTCTGATGACACACACTGAATATGCAATGTGATTATGAGCACAAGAGGATACGGTACCACACGCTGTGCCGATTCCCTTTGCAGCCTGGAAGGTTGTCCGGCACGCCCACGTCCGCCATCATTTCGTATCCCTGGGCCACTTCTTTACACATCTTCTCAACGTAGGGATCCTGATGCTTGTTCTGAACGAGGAACCATTTGGTACTTTTTGGGGGTTGATGGACCTCGAAGAAGGGGATGGTGGGGGCGACTGGATCTTCTTCGAGGAGGCGAGAGTCGGCGGGTTCGAAAGTCACCCTGGGACGGATGAGCGGGGGAAGGTTTCGGCGACGGCCCTGAAATGGGATTATTACGCACTCACTCTCACTCTCACTCTCACTCTCACTCTCACTCTCACTCTCACTCTCACTCTCACTCTCACTCTCACTCTCATAACTCACTTTGTTCCTATTCTTCGGTGTCTCGAAGGAGTTCTCCCCATCCACTTCATAGTAAGCGGCTGCGTTGGTCCGTGAGAACCCTCCCCGATTCTCCTGGAAGGGATTCCTCTCCTCCATAGCCATGTTTCTCTTCGGCGTGTGGCCTTCCTTCCACACCTGCCTCTTCTCCTCCTTGGACTGCCTCCTGTCGTCGGGCGGGTCGTCGTTGCCCCAGAAGACGGAGTCTTTCATGTTGAGGAAGATGCCGCGGCTCATCTGAAGAGGCATCGTCAACAAAGTGAAAGAGGGGAGACTTACAGCGAAAGAAGCCACCACTCTCTGGTGACACAAGTAAGAAAATGACCGAGTAAGAGGAGAAATTTGACGGAGTGACTTTCACGTAACGGGCGGACGGACGGAGTGTCGCCTAATTCCGTGAGGAGATGCCTCCCGCCTCACTCTTCCCCATGGCTACCTCGGTGAGCGGTCGCTCCTCTTCCTCACCCTCACTTTTTAGAACAGATCCGAATCCTCCGTCTCCCCTGCCACCGCCGTGTCTGCTTCTGAAGACACCGCCGCTGAGAAGACGCAGAAGGTTTCTTTCAAAGCCTGTCCTAGGAAGTAAGCCTTCTGAAGCTTCGGAATGAGGGTATTGTCTTCAGAATCCGCTACAATGCCGCTCTCCTCGTCTTGGTCACCATCGGTCTGGCCCAGCTCGTCGCCCATCTGCTTCCCTCTTCGATCGCCGGCATTGTCATCTTCGTTTTGGGCATCTTTGCCCATGAGGTAACACTTTGCCTCACCTCTCGTTCCCTCACCTCCTCTCCCTTGGCTTATGGTAGCTTTCAGTTCAACGCCGTCCATGGACCGGCGATGACCAGGCACTTGAGGGCCTACTTCGACGTGGCCAATGTGCTGGAGACGTACCAGCCGAGGAACAGGACCATGGGACACCTGTTCCAGCCGGAGCCACCCACGCCGGGAAATGTGACCTTTGACCCGAAGACCGACGACCACGATGCGAAGAATGCCGATGCGGCCTTCACCAACGCCAGGGACTCGGTAGGCATTCGAAATTACGCCAAAAGTGGGACACTGAAGCTTCAAAAACTTCTTGTTTTGCATCAGAATCCACTTGAGAACATAAGTTTCGGCTTCAACAGCAATGGGCGCGACCGCTCTCGCAATGTGCATAACTGAAAATGGTGTGTTACCGCGAAATATGCTGTAGTCAACCGCTCCACACCGGTCATTTGTAAGAAATGATATATTCCAAGTTATAAGGAAGCATATAGATTTTGAAGCCAAGGCTTTCCAATTGGTTACTCGGGTCCCTTCAACAAAAAAAAGAGTTTTGATAACTTTGAGCGAATGCCAGAAAAGAGTCCCGTCAAGAAAAGCGCTGGCGATTTGCCGAAACCCGCGAGTGTGCTTATTCAACACACTTGCTGGTTTTGGCGGATTGCCAATACTTTTGTGGCGGGGCCCAAGCAACTTGTATATCACCCCATTCTGGGCAATCGGCAAGGCGCCCGATTCGTTTTTAAGATCCTGAAATCCCTTTAAAAGTTATCCTTCAAACGCACGCTTTTCGTGGTGAGACTCGTTGCCGGCGTTTGCCCAAATGCAGCAAAGGGGCGGAGTTTGACAAAGTTTTAAGTATCTTTACTTCCGAAAAGCATTCTAAAAACGCCGATGTAACAATCTGTTGTTTATCGGAAAACCGCGCGGAGTTCGAAAAATTGTATTTATATCCCCTACAGTACTGAATTCATTAGTGGAAATGCGCAGAAAGCTGCAATAAGTGATTTAAAACGTAATCCTGTAACAGTTGTGTGGGTAGTTTCAAATCGATAATCCAGGCGCTAAAGGATTTTATGGATTGGGTCCCGCCGCGATACACCGATGATGCATGCACAAACAAGAGAGAGAGAGAGAGAGAGAGAGAGAGAGAGAGAGAGAGCACGCTGAACGAAGAGGTACAGAGACAAGTGGCACTAAAACTGCAATTCTTCGCCAAAAAAGGCGATGCCTTTCATTCTTTTTGGAAACCAAACATAGATAAATGTAATGAACGACAACATAAAGCGGGCTAGCCCGAAAATATGTCTTCCTAATAGATTCCTTTTTCAGCACTACGCGAACATGTACGAGCACGCGATGAAGATGGCGAAGGAGATGGAGGGCATCGAGAAGGCGGCGGCGCTGCCTTCCCTTGACGCCGGGAGCGACCAGCCCTTGAAGCCTGCGGACCCGGTGGCTGACAAGAAGGCGAACGACGAGAAGAAGGCCAAGGAGCTGGAGGACTACAAGAAACAGCTGGAGAAGCCGTTCAGCTGCTGAGAGATAGATTGAAATAAAAGTGCAGATGGAGAGAAAAGCCTGTTTATTATTACTCGTCCAACGAATCCGTATCTCATCTGTACAAAAAGGAATGAGGGGGAATGTACATAATTACAGCCTAGGGGGACCACAAGGACCTAAGAGCCTCGTCGGTGGCGGAATCGGCCCCTGAGACCCACGGGAACACGGAGGGAAAAGGGGCCTCTGGGGAGGGGCTCTCCGAGGAATTTCTTCTCAGGGTCGCCGAATTCGTCCTCCGTTTTGTAGCGAACCTCCTCGGGGAATTCCACAACGACGCTCGTGTTTGCGAACTTGGAGCCGTAGTGACCGGCCCAGAATTGGGTATCACTGCCGCGGGTGAGGATGCCCACGCGACGGATGCCGCGGGGGTACTCGCTGAACTGGAAGGCGATCTTCTCCCAAGAAACGCCTCCTAAAATAGATAGAGTTGGTACGAAAAAAAAAATTAGGTGTACCTTGCCACTGGGCCCATTGCTTATCGTGCGATTTGAAGCGAGGCAGCGCCACCATGCGGTCAAACATTTCCTCCTTGTACAGCAACTGGACGTAGAACTCGTACTGGGCACCGCAGTCCTGGCGACACGTGTACATTTCGCTGACATTGATCACTGGGCGGATGTCGTCCAGAACCCATTCCTGGAAAAAAGAGGGTTACGACAAGACGTACAGATGTAAGGGGTGGAATTGTATGGAGGAGGTCATACATGGGCGCATACATGAACAAGGTATCCACCCCCTCGGAAAGCGCGACCCCACCATCATCACCATCAACCACCGTAACCTCCAAAGTGGGGTATCAAAAGGTGCTTTAGGGTTATATGAACGCGTATACAAAATTTGTTTAGAAAATATTCACTTTGTGGGTTTGCCCGGAGTAGCACTGAAGTTACGGGTTGGTACATAGGCTCCGCCCGTAACGCGGGTGCGACCCCGGGCAACCCACAAAGTGAATATTTTCGAACCAAATTTTGAATACACACTCATATTACCCTAATGCATCTAATGATGCACTGCTTCCTTTTCTTTTCGAAATTTTTAAAATTATTGATTTTACCCCCCCCCCTCTTCGGGGCGACTCCCCATACGTGGCCGGCTTTTATTTTTTGGAAAAAAAGCACATAAGGGGGGACCACATGGGTCGAAAAAATCGTCCGGGGAATTTTTTCCCAAATCTTTAAGAAAGCGTGAGAAAGACGAAACGAAAGGCGAAAAAAATAGTTTCAATTTCTCTGCCGTTTACTACAAACCTTGATACGGGGAAACTTTACTTTTACATTACTCTGCAGTTTGCTGCACGGGAAATTTAAAAAAAAGAAAAGGAAAAATGAATGAATTGAAAATTGCAAAGTTTGCAATTTTCAATTCATTCATTCATTCATTCATTCTCCCTGCGTGCGGTCGTCCTCTTCCACTCGCCGGTTAACGGAAGTTTGAATCCCCGATAGAAGCCTTGGACAAGCAATCGGGTATAGTCCATGAGGTCAAATGCCACCGTGACCCTCACCACCCTAAACTGCCAGAGCCTACGCACAGACCGACGCCTACAAACCCTAGAAGATGCCTTTGAAAATATCAACTTTGACATATGTGCCTTGACAGAAGTGAAACGAGATGCAAACGGAATTTTCACTCTCAACAAGTCAAAATCGGAACTATATTACAGTGGAAGCGGAAAGAACAATGGAGTGGGATTTGTTGTCAAACAACATCTGAAATCGTACATGCGGAAGTTTGAACCTTATAGCGACCGACTTTGTTACCTGGAGATGGAAATGGAGAAAGAAATTTTACGAATATTATGTGTTTACCTACCCACTACCTCCTACGACGATGCACAGTACACAGATCAACTCAGGCACATTGAACATATTATGCACCAAAGACAACCTGGAAAGCCCATACGAACAGTGATTACTGGAGATTTTAACGCACAACCCGGCAAAAGAATGAATATGAACAAAACATCTGTTGGAAAGTACGAATATGGAGATCGCAATGAAAGAGGAGAAATTTTGATAGACTGGTGTGAAAGAAACAACATGAAAGTAGCCAGTTCATTCTTCAAAAGACGTGAAGGAAGAAAATGGACTTGGAGGTCTCCGAATGGAACAGTATATCGAGAATACGATCTCATATTGGTGAAGAAAGCGTGCCATTGCAAATCGGTTGATGTTGTTAACAATTTCGACTTCGGAAGTGATCACAGGCTTGTCAGATGTATCTTGGATATGAAATGGAAAGGCCGTCGCTGGGGAAAGAAGTCTTGCACAAGAGAAGTGAACTGGAATATTTACAAAGCGGAATTGAACCTGAGGACCCAACCGCATAATGTCATTAACTCAGAAATGTACGAGGAAACAGCAAAAATATTGAAGGAGTGTATGCAAGCAGCAACAAATTGGCTACCAAAGGAACCTCGTCTCGGTGACACAACAAAGCAATTGTTCCAATCTAGAAGGTTACTTTTGAATAGACAAGACCCCCTAGGGAAACTCCAACTGGTACAAACTAACAAACTCCTCAGAGCCCAAATATCCGAAGATCTAGACAAACACCACATTGGTTTATACAGAAAAAACATTTTGACTAACAAACGACGAAAGAAGGAGGAAACAACTCGAACTAGTCTTACAACAGTATTGAAGAACGATGGGACATTTACAAAGAACAGCCAGGAGTTAATGACTGAGATACAGAAATTTTACAATGATCTTTTCAAATCAAACGCAAATAGAATGTACCAAGGACAACAAGCCGAAGTGCCAGAAATCTCAACTGATAAGTTTGAATGGAACTTGATGAACTTGAAAAGAAATGTTGCTCCAGGACCAGATAGAGTGTGTACAGAAATGATAGTTAAGGCAAACCGAGAAACGAAAGAAACTATACGCTCTATGCTGAACGAATGCCTTCGTAGTGGAACACTTCCCAGGGCAATGTGCAATTCTGTCATCTCTCTTATATTCAAAAACGGAAATCCGAACCAACTAGCAAATTTTCGCCCAATTGCCGTATCTTCTACCTTTCTTAAATTTCTAGTCCGTATTATTCATCGAAGAATTGAAAGAAGGTTGGAGGAAAACCAAGCAAACGTACAAGCCGGGTTCCGTAGAAACTACTCCACAAGCGATCACATCCTAACACTAAAACAACTAATCGACAAATCCTACTCCCATAATTTGCAAACCTATATCGTATTTGTGGATTTCGCAAAGGCCTATGATAGTATCGAACATGAAGGTGTTTGGTCTAGTCTAGAAAGTCAAGGAGTAAATCACCAATATGTCAAAATCCTTAAGTACATATATCAAAACGGACAAACAAAAGTCAAAGTTGGCGAGAACGAAGTCGAAATAGATGTTAAGAAAGGTGTCCGCCAAGGTTGCCCCCTATCTCCTGTGATCTTTAATGCTGTTCTGGAAATGGTAATGAGAAAGTTGGAATGGGAGAACAAAGGAATCTGTATTAATGGAACGAATCTCACACATTTATGCTACGCCGACGATATCGCACTTATTGCAAAGTCTCCCAAGATGGCCCAACAAATGATTGACAACCTTGTCCAAGAAGCACAAAATGTCGGCCTGCGAATCAATCAAAAGAAGACCGTAGCATTGACCAACTTCGGTAAAACTCCTCTCAGCATTAATGATACCAATATTCAATACGTCGATCAATTTGTCTACCTTGGGAGAAACCTCAGTTTCCAATTTGATGATAGCAAAGAAATCACACGACGAATTCAGTCAGGATGGGCCGCCTTCCACCGTCACAAAATGTTCCTTGTACAAAGATCCATCGACATGAGAAGGAGACGAAAAGTATTCAACCAGGCGGTACTCCCAGCTATGTTGTACGCATGTGAGACTTGGGCATTGACAAAGAAAGACAAAAAGAAATTGCGATCTGTGCAACGAAGAATGGAAAGAGCGATGACCCACAATCAACTTCAAGACCGAATACCACATGTACAGATCCGAAGACAAACGGGAGTCAAGGATGTGCTAAAAGAAGCTTCAAAAAGAAAACTGAACTGGGCAAACAAAATTGGCTTGTTGCGTTGACGGAAGGTGGACAAAGGAAGCAATAGAATGGTACCCAAGAGAGAAGAAAAGGAGAGCCGGAAAGCAGTATGTTCAATGGGAAGATGATTTGAAAGAGGCGGCAGAAAGAGTTGGACGACAAGGTGTGTGCTGGGCAAGGGTGGCTAGGACGGAGGAGGAAATATGGCGACAAATGACCTCCCTGCGCTACGACCTGTGATTCTCATCAGTAGCGATACAGGAATAAATATTGTATTGTGTATTGTATTGCACGGGTTACTCGTGGCTAGGTGTAGAAGTCGCTACGGGACCCAAGTATTGTATTAAGGAAATGAAGCATGGATTTTTCCGGACGATTTTTACAAAAAGTAGGATAGATACAAATTTTAAGTTTTAAGGGAAAATGTTTTAACAAAAAATACTGAAAAGTTTTCAGAAAATCTGGACGATTGTGCCTTTAATTCAAGTGATTCGCGTCTTATTCGTAAAGATCTCTTTTAAGTTCTGAATATCCTTAACTTGCGATGGAATCGTCCTGGTTTTTTGTAACTTTGCAGTATTTTTGACAACTTGAAATTACAAACCTTGAAAATCGGTAAACAATTAGCGAGAGCTGAGAAAATCGTCACAAAAGAATTATGTACATGACAAAAAATCCACGGCGAAACACACTTTTAGTAAATAAAACCGTCGGGGATTTTTTCAAATTTTCCATGGGGGAGACTGACAAAAAATCGTCCGAGAAAATTTCCGAAATCACCAAAATGTCGGCCATGTATGCGACTCCCCCAACCGTATCTTCTTGTTCATTTATGCATGGGCGTTAGCCCGACTTTGACGGCTCGGGGGTCTAGCCAAGAAGAAATTAAAGAAATTATATACGAGGGGGGGGTATCGCTAGGTTCCCCATAGGTCATTTTTTGAAGGGCGGGGTCTCGCCACGACCTAAGGGACGGAGCTGTGACCATGTGTGGAGGGGGTTCAAAAAGAAAGGTCCCACCAAAAGGAGCCCCCCCCCCCCAAAACCCAAGTAAGAACCCCACAAAAGCAATGCCCCGCAAGCATCCCTTATCCAAGTATGATTCAAACGTGCTCCGAAGCCAAAACTTGGGCACAGTTAAGAGGGATAGCATACTGTAGACCTTTCATGAGAATCAATGACAGCTTCGGGACCTATTGTATTCAATTCATGGCTAATAGTGTCTGTCATATTCATATTATCGTCCACAGTAGTTTTTATCGGGAATTCAGCAATTTTCCAATTTACCGAACTGTATTTATGGTCGACTGTCCAAAATTTGCGGCGCCCCCCCCCCTCCCTTTAAAAAAAAATCGGGTAAAAGTCAAATTGCGGCACCCCCACCACCGCGGAGGGTGGCCAAGTCTGCCCTGAAATGAGCCCCTACCCTTTCCGTAATTCTGTGCGAGTGTTCGAAAATTGTAGGTAACCTATGAAGTATACCACAGTAGTGCCCACGAACTCCGGCCATATCTGGGAGGAATCCATAGCTTTGAGGCAACAAATAGACCGACACCGAAACGGCAGACTCTTTTTTCTGTGGGTAAGGTAGGCAAGACGAATCCATACCTCGATGCCCGCGTTGACGAGGTCGATTTCGAAGTAACGCTCACACCAGCCGTAACTGGTGGCCAGACAGGTGGACACATCGGGGTGCTCGGCAGTGTACACTCCAGGCGATTCGACGGCGAAGCTAAACATTTTCAATTGAAACTTTCCGTCTCTCTTTCTCGAATATTACAACTTTTTCTTTACATTTTAATAGCTTTATACATTGAGAATTCCCAGCAATTATTCCAAATCGTGAAAATTTGTACGGTTATTTGTAGTTGGTTATCGCGGCGTCTAGACGACACCGCGTTCCCGCCTTTTCCCGCGTCCCGAGGTCACGGCCGGCGCTGTCGCTATTAGTTCTCTCTTGCGTTCCCCTTGTTAACACTTGTTTTATTCTTTCTTTCTTTTTAATAAATTAGTTAGTAATCATCTGGCGTTTTCTTAATTGGGGCGGGGTTCTCAAATGACGGGCCGGGCCGAGGGATTTTTGGGGACGGCCGGCCCGGCCCGGTCGGCCCGGTTATGAAAAATTAAATTTTGTATAAATCGGAACAATATTTTTTTAACTGTTTTAAATTACTTAATAATATTTGTTACTTTTATATACGTCAATATTAGTCCTACAAAAAAGAATGTCACCGACCGGGATCGAACCCTGGTCGTGTGGGTGGCAATCTGACTGGGTGGTCCAAGGACAACGGGCCGAACGGGCCGGGCCGAGGGATTTTTGGGGACGGCCGGCCCGGCCCGGTCGGCCCGGTTATGAAAAATTAAATTTTGTATAAATCGGAACAATATTTTTTTAGCTGTTTTAAATTACTTAATAATATTTGTTACTTTTATATACGTCAATATTAGTCCTACAAAAAAGAATGTCACCGACCGGGATCGAACCCTGGTCGTGTGGGTGGCAATCTGACTGGGTGGTCCAAGGACAACGGGCCGAACGGGCCGGGCCAACTACAATTTTCCAGCTGGCCCGGCCCGGCCCGGGTGAACCTATTTTGGCTGTTATGGGTCCCGAGCAGATATACAGTCAAAATTCAAGGTATTGGCGAGTTAATTCTCTGCAATCTTCGCGAAACTATGTGCGCACAGGTCACGACCTTTCTGCTTTACGCAATTTGGGAAGTTCACCGTCATTGCGTACCGGCCACGGACCATTGGCGGGAATTCAAAATTTTCCCCTGCGGGGATTACGGTCGCTCAATATGATGCTGTCGACATGGGAAAGTTGATTGTTGTAAATTGTGTATTTTTTCATATTTTCGCCACATTTTTTGGTATTTCATTAAGAAAATTAAATTAGAGTCGTAATTTTAACGAAATATACCACAAAAAAGCGAAAAAATGGATAAATAAGGTCTTTTTCTTGCCCAAAGGACCCTATTTAGGTTATAATGGCATTGATTCTTGTGTTTACGTTTTCTTTGATATGTATTAGCACTTTTAAAGCATGTGGGCTCTTTTGAAGGCAAAAGCAAGGCTAGATCTCTTCAAACCCTACAAATATTGTGATTTCGTTCGATTTTTCTCATAAAATGAATTTATTACTTGGGTTTTCATCTTATGCCACTTTTATTTGCTGTATTAGACTTGTTTTAACCGTGAAATAAAGAAAGAGCCGTCCATTTCTGCGATTTCAATTGTTTTTGAGCCGCGGCTCGGCCGACGTTTCCATTGCCGCCTACTTCCCGTACAGAAAGGCCGTGAGGTGAATGCAACAGTGGCGCGATTTTCAAAAGGGGTAATCGCTAAACACCGGGAGTACAGAAAAATCGATAACTTCGAAAGCGACCTGTTCATGACCCAACACGTACGAAAAAAAAATTGAAGAGCGCATACTATTATTGCACCCTTTGGTTTAAAACACAAAATAGACTCACCCATCGCCTGCTGCATGGAACTGGACCGAATGCGCCCTCTGCAGCTCATTCAAAGTCACTCCTGGGGTCAATTCGTAGGCCAGATTGCGTTCGTACGGCCTCTTCACCCCGATTCGCTTGAAGTCAAAGTCTAAAACAACAAATCCACAAGGGAAAAGCGAGAAACCAACACTTGGTGGGGCAGTAGGCCTGTCCGGGAGCCTCTTCGCAGCGGACGAATCGTCTCCAGGCCAGCGGCGGCAGCGCCACGCCGTCCCTCTCGCATTTCTGGACCCAGAACTGGGGATCCGAAATTATGTCGTTGAACAGGGTGCAGACCTTTAAAAAAAGAAGGGAATTAACAAAATTTCTGAAAGAAAACCTACCTTACAGAGAGTGATGAGCAATTTCACGTCGCAACGAAGAAAGATGTCGATCCAGACTTGCACAGGGACGGACCTCTCGTCGAAGAAGGGACCTCTCGGACCCAGGACGGCTTCAACGACCCTGTTGATTACCTCCATTTGGACGAAATGGCTACTCTAGCGCTTCTGAAACTGAATTTTAGCTCTAATGCGAAATAATTTAAGGCGAAAATGAAAAAAAACAATAGGGCATTCTGACTAGAAAGGGGGTGAGTCAGCCGCTGCACAAAGGAGCCAGCATCTAGTAAATAACAGCTGGTAACCACGCGCAGAAGGGGCGGGCATTTATACGAGTAATCCGCACGAGACCGGTAGCCACGGCGAGACCAGCGATACCAGCTCAAGGCGGACTTGGCACTCGTTCAAGTAATCCGTACTGGTTACGGTAATTCATTTGAAAAATCATTGAAATTTAAAAATCGCGCCGTTGACAAGTCAAGGTGTACGCTGGGTGTATGACTCAGCGTCTAAATCCCGTGAGCGCGGCATTTGAATTTACAATGTATTTTGAAAGAATTACCGTAGTCAGTATGGATTTCTTGGACGAGTGCCAGGTCCGTCCTCACTTGGGCGAGATCTCACCGTGTAGCAGCGTTTGAATTTTTTTCGGGTTTTAAACTAACACTTGCGAATTTAAGTCCATAAAGTGTGATAGTTAATCAGATGATTCACAGTTTCACTAAATACGTAATTTTTAAGATGAAATCTGCACAATTCACTTCGGAAAGAAGCAATTTGAACGGGTAAACCGATGTAAAAATAAACAAAACAGATTTATTAAAACCCAACGATTTGTTTACCTGTACACCTGTAAACAACGAGCAACTTACTTTTGATTTAGCACTTTTTTACCTTATTTTTAAATATATTTACATAATTTTCAAATGTTCATTTGCGTTATAAAATTAAAAACCGCGTTTAATAATTAAAAAAACACATGTTACAAATCCCCTTTTCCAATTTATTGAGTTTGTTATGGTTTTAAATCCAACGTAAGTTTGTTTCTTTACTTCCCGTAAACAACGGATTAAAGATCGTGCAACTGGCGCATATCGTTCAATTTCCAAACGCTTTTGTTGTTATCGTTCGCTTTTTTACCAGTTTTCCTTTTTTTCGCGCCGTATTTCTCTTCATTTTGAATGTTTATTCATTTTGAATGCTAATTTTCAGGCGCGCAACCGCAATGTTTGACATTGTTGTGCCGTATCGGTCGTTATCAGCTGACCACATTCCACCGTAGTGCCCCGTGCGAACCCAAGTGTTCCAGGGTCGCATCGGAAAAGGAAATGCTGCCGTTTTTGGGTACCAGCTTTCCCGCATTTCTCGGATTCCACTACGAACTGAACACCTTCGCCGTGACGAAGACCGCCCAGCCCTTCTCCAGCACGTTCGACGACGATGTGGGCGTCCAGGTGGGTGTTTTCGCTATTTTTCTTTATATATTTTAATTTTTTTTCTTTTTAAAAGTATATTTTCAGAATCCCCATCATCAGGATAACCTTCTAGGCTTCTTCACCATCCGCTCATGTGATGATAACAATGTGTCGACTGTGGTCCAGCTCAACGGCCGCGTTCCCTTCTCTCATGTTTTCATCAACGCCGTTCAGGCCGAGTTGGCCGGTTTCACAGAGGGACAGGAGGTAATTTATATTACATAAATTGTTTAAAACGGCGATTTTAATGGAATTTCGTGATTTTGGCGCCAAAATTCACGTTCGAGCCACACGACTGGCTCGTTCAGTTCTGCGACGGATTTAAAAAAAAAAAAAAAAAAAAAAAAAAACAAAAAACAAAATAAAAAACTGAGTTTTTGAAACTCTTTTTTCTAATCTTTTCGGATGAATTGTTTTAATTATAAATAAAATTGCACAGATTATGATTAAGGCGCTAAATTCTTATTGCGCGCCGCAACGCGTAATTGCTTCATTTAATTTTCGAATATCAAAAATATTTTTTAATCTGAAAAAAAACCAAAGCATACAAAAAAATTTTTAATCTCCGCCAAAAGCATTTTCGGCAAATTTTGTTAAAGTCGTCGCATATTTTCGATATTTCGAAAATTGAGGGGGCTGTTGCAAACTGGACCCCCGCGGTCCTGATATGAACCAGATTAGGAAGTTTTTTTTCTTTTTGAGAAGACAGGTCTCGTAACGAAAGCGCTGTTTCCGAACCGATAGAGCAATTTTTTTATTTTTGGGCGCGTTGATTCTGCGCATTTTGCAAATTTCTGTGCGCGAGAGTGCAACAGGGGCGCGGTGTCTTTTAAACATCGGACGCATTGAAACAGCCACTTTGATCCTTGTTTTCTGGTAACAACCTACAATTTCAGGTGATTCTGGACCCCGTTCACCACACCGTCTGCGAATCCGTCGAAATCATCCCCCTCACCGCCGGAGACTTCGACGTTCTCGTTAGTATCCGCTTATTTTCCTTATTACCCTCCTTTCTTTAGGACAAGAACAGTGTGATAGTCGAGGATGAGCTTCTCCAGCAGATCTCTGTTGTGCGCAGAGGAATGCTGCTCCCTTTCTGGGTCTCTCCCAGCATCGTCGCCAAGTTCAGAATAGGTTTATCAACTAATTTTTCTGAAGAACACCCTTTTTGTAGGTAAAATAATCCCGGATACGGATCTACCTGTGATCCTGCACAACTCCTCCGAACTTCTGATCGCACCGGTGTCTCCCAGCCCGATGTCTCCGTCTGGAATGCCTAGAGGAGGCGACAACAAAGGCATCTCCATAGCTAAGGTGAGCTCACCACATATGTGGACATGAGGTGCTTGCGGTACCAACGTAATTAGACATTTTGTTGAGAACAGTGACAAAAAGATAAAGGGGGCTTACGTTAACACCGAGGCATCTTTCGGGGGGACTTACGCATCGAGCCCCCAACTCCCTGTCCAGTCATGGTTTACCATATTTCTGGGAAATCTGCGAGTTCAAATCACTCCAACGGTGGGTTTAGGCGCCAACACTCGACCCGAACGAATATCATAACGACTCAGTAAGCATGGCGGGGACAGGCAGACATAAAAAAGGATACTGGTTAAAAGACTATTTGTAATATTGAAAACTTCCAAAGTGTAACAGACGAATTTAGGTACAATTTATATGTGATGGTGCCCGAAACGCTTAGATTCACAAGAAAGGTCTACGGTATCCAGTTCTTGAAACGATGTGTTTATTTTGGCTGTGAAACATATTTGAATCCCTGCCATGATAAGAGCTTTGTAAAGCCGGTACGGGGTTAGTTGAATTTAGTATGATATGGAAATCAATAATATGGAATTTCCTTTTCTGCTGTTAGTTCAGTTGTCCTCGCGACGCGTGTCGATTTAGAATATGGGGGTTGCGCAAAATGAGCCCCACTAGTAGCTTCTTAATAAATGATACTCAGCGGTGGGAGTTTCACTGAGTTAGGCGGAGCCATCAGAATTACATATTTTACTAATGTTTGGGCGCCCAACTGAAAAAAAAACCGGGATCGGAACAAGCTCAGCTACTCCTCTTGATTGCATCATTGTGGCATAATCCCATTCCTCCGTTTCAGGTGGACTCCATGCTGCGTTCCGTCAGCGGCACTCTGAATCTCTTCCGCAAAGACGCCGCCTCGCCTCCTGTGAACCTCGTCCTCCGCTGCCTACCCAGAGACATGTGGGAGAAGTCGAAGCAGCTGCAGGAGTTCCTCTCCTCCAACCCCTCTGTTATTTTCGCCCTGGATCCAGGTTTTAAGCCTCTGTTTCTTTTTATTTTTCTAATTTTAAGGCTCCCACTACACTCTCTACGACGTGGTGCGCGTTGTAAACGCAACTGATCTCAAGGCCCACAACTTCGCCATTCTTTCACGTCTTCCCGAGACTTCAGAAGCACTGGAGGGCATTTTCAAGGAAGCTAGAGACGCATTAAAGGTCAGTTTCCGTGGGTCCCGCAACGAATTTTCGGATTTCAGGACAAACCTGGTCATTGCATCTGCTCGAGTAGCTGGAATCTGGACTACGTGGGGGTTCATTTGACGGCGGTTGGACCGAAGAAGTACCGTGCCCTGAACAGTGTTTCAGTTCAAGTTGCGGCCTCTGTGAGTGCGAAAATTCTTGGGAAAATGAAAATTTATGGATGGTGCATATAGCTGGACGTGAGATCATCTTGCTGCACCTACGTAATTCGGCGAATTTAAGGGGGCTTACGTTTCCAAGGCACCTCTTGGGGGACTTACGCATCAAGTCCTCCAAACGCCCCTTGTTCAGCCATGGTGGGGCACAGATTAAGCTGTCACCCGGCTGTCAATATCTCCAACGGCTGGCGGGACTATTCAGTTACAGAATGATTTGCATTGCTTGATGCTCATGCACCCATTAAAATGTCGGATTTTTGTGTGATCAACTTTTTGTGAATTTATCGACATATTTGGCTTTAGGGGATCAGTTGTTCCGAATCAAATGACAAAGCATGTTCAGGAACAGTCAAACCGGCTTAGGCACTTTGCCAACCAGTGTTATAACATGTGGTCCTGCCACAAATAAAATTGGCTAAGTGCCAAAACTATCCAAACTGTTGAATACGCGGTTTTGTCTAGTCGCAAGCGCTTTCGTGGCAAGTCTTATTGTCCAAATACCAGAACAGGGACGGGATTTGTTAAAATTTCTGTTTTATATCAAAATATTATCAAAAGTGAAATTGGGTGGGGAGGGGGGCTTGTAGAGTACCCGTTTCGCGATGCCTTTCTTGGAGAAACTTCGTTATATCGACGCTTACGGACAGAATGTTGCCCTGTTTTGCATGTGGTTGGACTAGGAGCATTTGGGGGGGGGGGGGGGGGGCAATTGGTGTCTCGGCGGCAAACATACATGAACAAGCTTCATGTGGGGTGCGTTTTGCGCGACCACCCCCACAAATACGTACGACGTGTGGCTCAAGTCCCCCAAGTAAGAAGTTTGGCTCGGCGCGACAGCGTCAACGGAAAATTACGGCAGATGTATGTCTACGGAAGTTAAGTAAGCCCCCTTCAATTTTTATTACCATTTTCAACCAAACTCCGAATTTCGTAGGTATCCCAAGCACCTAATGCCCATCTATGATCATAGCTGGACGGGCAGCGTTTGGGGGCCTCACGGGCAACGTAAGCCCCCTTAGGTTTTGCTCGCATTTTAAACAAAACACCGAATTAGTAGATACCCTTAGAACCTGACGTCCAGCTATGTTTATGATGTCGTACGGGACTCTTTAAAACTAACAGTTTGAAATACCCAGATTGTGTTTCTTTCAGGACGCAGAATCTGTCGAAACCTCTCTCCGATCATCTCTCCTCTCCCAAACTTCGGTCTTTCCCCTTGTCTTCGGAGCAGACGGCATTCACCACAGTCTTCAGATAAATGGTTAGATATTTGCAATTTCCTTAATTCAGTAGTTTTTAGGCGGGTATTCATCGATTTTCCTTGCTCCTGGAGAAAAAGAGGCCGGTCAGAGCCAGGATCACAACGAGACGTGCTTCGCTCTCACTCCGGACACAAACGTGGAGGTGGAGGTGGGTTACAGTTTCATTTTCCAGCGGACAGTCGGCACAGTTGGCACCATCGGTTGTCAGCATATGTATGCTGTTTTAACACTTATTGTCTCCATTTTTCCAGGTCGTCGCTTCCTTGCCTAAATCGACTGAGGAGAAGCCGGCTGTCACTAACTACGGTCTCAATTCATCCCTTGGAAATCAGTCATTCGAGTGAGTTTAAAGATGGAAGTTGCCATAATTTTCGAGTTGTTTTTTTAGGTTTCAAGCAGCGATTGTCGAGGATTGCGCCAAACTGGTGAATCTGCACTTCTCTCGGCCAAAGGTGAGCTCGAACTATTACCGGGTCCAGCCACGTTTGCGGGTAAAACGTAAACCTTCGAAGTGGTCTCCATGACAAAAAAGTAGCCCCCAACATTTTCACATGTTCCAGGCACACGAGCCCAACAAGGATGGCGCAGGGCCGGCCCGCCACCCAAATTTTCTCGGCCCTGGGTCGAAATTTCCAAAAAAAAAAATTGAATAAAGAAGTTTTACCCTATCCATGCACAGAAAATGTGGAAACCTGAAGGGAAAAACAACGCGTAGGCCCTCGCACCCTTTTTAGACCATTTTGATGTGCCTGAGGAAAAATCAGCACCTGCGAATTCAATGAACATGAAGGCGAACCTTTTGAGTGAAAATCTCTAAAACTCGTTTTTTTGCTCCCCACTGCCTTTAAATCGTAGCTTTTTTCCAGATCCCTGCGAAAATCCTCATCCTCGGTCCGGCGGGTTCAGGAAAAACTGCCCTGATCACTCGTGTCTCTCGCCTCCTGGCCCACTCCAACCGAGGCGCCTTCTCTTCCCTCATAGATTGCAACAGCTGGAAAGGTTCGCCATACCCTAATTGCCTATGGAAATAACCGATTTTTTTCAGGAAAACAGGCCGATAGCATAGAGAAAGTGTGCCGCGCGGAAATGAAGAAGTTGGAGGCACGGAGGCCGGCCGTTCTCCTCCTGGATAACCTTGATTTCTTTCAACTGCAGAATGAAGACGAACAGAGGCAGATCGGAATAGAGAAGATTTTCCAAAGTGGGGGTCTTTATTTTTCAATTGGGAATTCGGAAATTTCAGTGATTCGAAGGTTCATCTTAAGCGCCAAGGTGCCGGTGATAGTGACGGCAAGGAAGAGGACCACTCTGCACAAATGCCTTGTGACTGCTGGGGGGATTCGTCTCTTCAACCACGTGTTTGAGATAGCTCCCCTGACGCAGGTAATTTTTCATAGTTTGGAGGCAAATAATGGACGAAAAATATTCTTATGCCGATGAAAGACCTAAAACTTCTTAGAAACGGCCTTTTTCGCCATAACGTTTGAAGAAACTCCGGGGATCGAAAAAGTGGATTGGGTATACTGAAAAACATCCGTCGTGATTTTCGGCTGAGCGATGTCGCACCGAGCGGAATTTCTTAATTAAGCATGGCAAAATCTGGGCCGGGCCGAAAAAAAAAATGGGGAACGTACCGGCCCCTTGCCATGCTTACTTGGGGGACTTCCACCACACATCGCATTTTTAATGTGGGGGTTCGCGCCACGAAAAGACTTGGCAATTTTCCAAAACTCGGCCAAGCATCATACCTCGGGACTGTATATTCGGGTTTCGCAAAGTTAAGGGTTGGAAGCTTGAACTACCAATGTCCGTCCTACTGTTACGGGTGTTTGGGGCTACTTTTGTTTAACTCGATTGTCATAAAGTTAGGGGTTATTACCCAACATGAACATAAAATTTAAAGGAGGATGTATCAGACCCTGTTATGTTTGTAACACATTGCCGGGAAAAAGAGACACACCCCGCCCTTTTTGGTGGTGTGGGGCGGGGTTCTCAAATGACGGGCCGGCCCGCCGGGTCGAGGGATTTTTCGGGACGGCCCGGCCCGGTCGGCCCGGGTATGAAAAATTAATTAAATTTTTGTAAAAATCGGTACAATAATTTTCTAAACTGTTTTAAATAACTTAATAATGTTTGTTACTAACATTTAAGTCCATATTAGTTGTACAAAAAAAAAAATTCAACGTCCGGGATCGAACCCTGGTCGTGTGGGTGGCAATCTGACTGGGTGGTTCAGGGCAAAAAGGGGTCAACCGGGCCGACCAAAATTTTCCAAAATGGCTGGCCCGGCCCTGAATTCGTACAAGAGTCATCTCAGTCAGATCTGGTCTTAGACATTTTTCGACAAGCAGATATACCCCTTGCTAGTGGAAACAGTGGTGGTTTCCGTGAAATGTCTGCGATACCGCTCTTCAAAGACTTTACTCAATTTTGAAGATTGTTTAAAGGCTCAATTGAATTATTAGTTAGACTTTCAACGTGGAGGGAGCGAGAGTTCCATCAAAGTAGAGTCGCTTGGCATTGTTCTCTTCGTCAGTCACATGGACACAGATGTCTACCGTTCGCCTCGAGATCCAGGAGTGCTTGTTGCAGAACACCAGATGGTACCTGAATTTAGATGATTCTGAATCAAAGCTCTTCGCGAAGCCTAGGCAGAAGATTCGTAAAAATTGCGTTGCCAAGGAATCCCTGCGAGTGTTTCGCTAAGATTTTCGGGCAAATGCCGAGTTGGTTTTGGCATTTTTGATTCTCAAGAAGACATACCTTCCGTTGCGGTCGCACTGGATGAAGTCTCTCTCATGGACGAGCTTAGCAGAAAGTTTCAGCCACAGGTAGACCATCTCACCGCTCTCGGTGTCAAATCCATGGTCGTGGGCATCAGAAGGTTGCTCCTTAAGAAAAAAGATATAATTTTCGTTTGTGCCAATACGGTACGATAACCAATGCTATTGGTTACGGGCGGGTCTCTCAAATGACGGGCCGCGCCGAGAGTTTTTGGGCCGACCCGCGTAGAAAAAAAAAATTCAAAATTGTGTTTAAATTGGTACAATATTGAACTGAAAAAGTTTCTGTTGCTTTAAATAACTTAATACTGTTTGTTACTTACATATAAACCAATATTAGATGTACAAAAAAGAATTTCACCGACCGGGATAGGTCGTAAATAACTTAGACTGGGTGGTCCAGGGTAAACGGGCCGAACGGGCGGGCGAACAAAAATTTTACTAATGGCCCGCCTCCGGTTTCGGTACCTGTTTGGTAATGAAATCGTATCTCGCCTCACCTCAAAGAAAACTCCGAAGAAAACGTCTCCATCGGTCCTGAAGTACCAGCTGAGCTTCTTGTTCCCAGTGATGTCCACACTGACATGTTTGTTCTTCCTCGCTCCCACATGGAAGTTCTCCAACTGCTCCAAAAGCTCGTTGTTCGTCGGCTGCCAATACTTGCTGGGATCCACTTTCTCCGCTCCCACACAGTTAATAGCCTAGATTGTATTGTGTAAACCTTTTAATTTGTTGAAATACCTTGTTTCCCCCACCCAGGGTTACTGGAATGTCAACCAAATCGATGTCTTCTTGAAGAGATTTCATGAAATGACTGTCATGAAGGCGGAACTTATCGGCAAATCCGGAAGGCATCATGGCTTTCGCGAGTTTGTAAGGCACGTGGATCCACTTGGCAATGTTCACAATGTCCACAGGCGTTACCTAGACCGAATTTTAGCGTCAAATTTCGTATATTTTACCAATTCGGGGTAGTTTTCGTAGTGGAACAGCTGGGAGTAGTAGGCGAGGGTACCACTGCTGACGAAAAGCATTGTGAAGGGGTTGATTTCGTAGCCATTCATGTCGACCACGTGGCGAAGCGAACTCAGGCGGCCGGTTTTCTCTTCCTGGGATTACTGTAGTTGATGGGGTTTTGTTTTGACCTACCTGCTTCATGACCTGGCGGAGCATGTACTCGAACTGCCAGAATTGGTATTTGCAAGCTTCCGAGCTCTGGATGCAGTGGGCGATGGTCTGAAAATGGATGTCATGCTTGATTGTTGTCTGACGAGGTCAAAATAGTTTTGTTTTCATCCTTTTCCTAAGGAGGCAATACCCAGGTTTCTCCACTTCTAATCTCGGCGGCCTCTTGTTACCAAAAGCGGCCAATTTTGCGGAATCAGGGCACGAAAAGCGGCAGGCACTCAATGTCTTTCGGAAGCGACTTGACAAATCGGCCTAAGGTTACCAGATGCGGCGGCGTTTCATCTGGCCCTCTCTATGCACAATTCCCCAGGACTTCCGATATAAGTGCCTCCTATTGTTGGCGGCCTAATGTTACCAAAGCGGCCCAATTACTGGTACGAAATAATGGTACAGGTGGTATAATGGTACGAAAAGCGATGTCTGGCGGAAGCGGCCGGTCTAGGCGGCGTAAGGTTACGAGATACATTTCGTTTAGGCGGCCAAGTGCAACCCGCAGCTCAATCATGCGCCGTATACATATCTGTGAGAAGCGGCTTCACAAAGCGGCATACTGTTACCCAAAGCGGCCTAATTTGGTGGTAGGATGTACGAAAAGCCATGTCTGGGCGGCCTAAGATTACCAGATGAGGTTGGTTTAGGGGGACTGCGTAACCCAACCAGCCGCGGCTCTGTCAGGCGCCGTATATCTGTCAAAAGCGACAAGACTAAGCGGCCTACGGTTACGAAAGCGGTCCAATTTGATTGTCTAGGTCTGTCCGAGGTGGCTCAGTCAGACTGACACCGATGCCTCATAATTTGGCAGAAACGGAAAGCATCGGCCTCGTCGAGGTAGAGCTCCGTCCAGGATCTCTCCCGCTCTCTGTCTCTCTGTCTCTCTCTCTCTCTCTCTCTCTCTCCCTACCTCCACAGTAATCGTAGCGTATTCAATGTACCACAGTAGTCTGTTATGCCTATCACATGCCGTCTGGATGTCTCCCCTCGGCATCAGCCTCTTTTGGAACAAAGGGTTCTCATCGAATGTTTTCGGCGTCGTCTCGTCCTGAATTCCCCGTATTTCCCTTTATTTGATTCTCACTCTTACCAATTTCAAAGATTTCCTGACTCTTAAGTGATTATTGAGGGATTTGCCGGCAAAATCCACTATATCCTTCTCCTTTTTGTGTAATCGCTCGGCGGCCAGGACGAAGCGGTAGATGTTGAAATCGGTGTCAAACTGGAATTTAATTGTGTCAGTTAGTGTGTTTTTGGGGATTGGTTACCGTAGGATGGATGGGTTGCTTCAATTTGAGCCTTACTTCTTTGATGTATTGCTTCGACTCATCGCTGAGACCTTCGCCAAAGTTGGTAGATGGCCCGCGGGTCATCAGAAAGCCTTAATAATTAAAATTCAGTCATTTTTTGTGGCAAAGGAAGGAAACAGTGGTGAAAGACAGTGAAATGTGTAGAATCGTCGGGAAATGTCTGTCCACATGGGCGCCTTAATGAGACACTCGCTGTATTTGCATTGGGAACTGGTTTTCCATTCGCTAAGGATACTGGTTTGACCCGCGAGGGATTCAAATTTCCGTGGATTTTGGGAGAAACCACACCTGGAAACTGGTCTCGACGATATAAAACAGAAATTATGATTGCAATCCAATATCGCGGAATATAAAATTTTGTCGCTTGGGACAGTTTTGAAAATATTGTGATTTTTAGCGGCCACAAAAATTTCATGCGGGTAGTGTGGTTCGTGAGATCTGCTTAAAATCTTCCCCCAAACAAACATTTTATTGTACGCGAACTCCATACCCTAAATTCAGTTACGGAAACGAAATGGGCTCTAAAAAGTGCCTTCACCAGATATGGGGGTTGAGATTTCCGGAAGGAAGGTACCATTCATGAGAGTATAATAGTACCATACCTGGACACCTAGTGCTCGCTGGGCCTTGGTTTTTGGGGGTTACTTTGTAGGGGCTTTTAATAATTGGCCTATTTAGGTTTTGGGGGATCTTGATTTTTGAGCCCTATCCGTACCGTATCCAGATATGGATGGTACCCTATTTGTACTTGTGGATGGTCTAGAATGACCTCCACAAGCAGCGCTACATCTTCTTTATAGATGGCGAACAGAGATAATATCATATGGCAATAATACATGGACATAGCGCCGTTACTCGGGTGGCGAGGACACCCCACGCTTTGAAAGCGTCTTCTGGTGGTGCCCGTATATAAAAATCTTTCATAGACGATACGTCCCACACGTCTTAATAGTCGGGCTAACTCTCATGCATGATGTGAGTGCTAAGTGACGAAGAAGGGATGTTTGAAAACGAGAAAGGCTTCGTGCACTGATTGACTGAATAAACAAACACCGGACTTTATATCTTGAAGACCGTCGTTCGATCTTTGAGTGAAAGAATACCAGATGGTGGGTCTTTGGGACCAGAGCTAGCAGGGAGCACAACTGGACACGGTACGGAGTAGGGGGGGGGGGGGGGGGGGGGTAAAAAATAAGGTCCTCTGAACGATGGATGACGAAAAAATCAACCCCCCCCCCGTTTTTAAAAGGCCTCCTTTTAAAGACCGGGGGGTTGATTTTTGCAACACCCAAAATCATGGTGCCGCAAGAGCCCGTGTCCAGGTATGGCCGGAAGGCGGAAGGATACCATGGTTACCACATTATTGGGCGTTACGTTGAACTTAACGAAGGCTTGGGTTTGGGTAAGGTGACTCATAGGTACCATTCGTGGCACCCACTAGTTGTCCAAATGTTCGGAACCATTAGAATAGGTCATTGTTGTGACTATTCGAACACACGTCCGTGCGGTACGGGTAAGCCTCCCCTAATTCCCTTGTTTTGACGCGTTCGAAACACTCGAAACAGGTTTTATCAACGATGTCATAGGTGTGTAATTTGGAGCAGACGGCCGTTCCTCGCCTGCTATACCCCAGATTACATGTCAGTTATAGCTTGAGATCCGTTGGTGAATAATGGAAAGAAAAAAATGGAGTCTGTGATGAGATTGCAGTTGCTTGCCGGGAGGCGTTAGGTAAATGCGGGGCAGGGACACCGCGAATGACCTCGATCTCGTCTGCGGCGCTGCCCTGACCGTCGACTGGTCTTCTCCCCGCCACCGCCTCTACCGGATCGCTCCTTTGGCGCAGCAGAGATGACCGCTGCCAATTGACCCGCGGCTTGCCGGTTTTTTTGGACACGATTGAACCGGTTCGAAAGGCATGGAAAGCGAGACGCCCGGGAATCGTACTGTTGGCTGGAGAGAGGAATTCGATGAGTAGGCTATGAGAGATGGGAGATATAGGGTATAGGAAGCTTACCCAGGCCGTCAGGAAATGGAGGAATTAAAGTGGTGTGCACTATATTCACAAAATTCGGCTCGGACGGCCCAATATTTAGGCTGGAGTACATAAATGGACACGGATTCGTAGGTCCCGCAAAGAGAATACGAGGTATAGCGTAAGGTCCAAGCCGTTTGTTAAGATTACGGTCTAACAAGTCATTTCGTAGGTACCGTAAGTACCCTGGAAGTACTATGGTGGGAACCCATTCGTAGGTGGGGATTTTGAGGTAGATAAGCTCGCAAACTTGGGGACCTAGAGGAAATGATCAGGCTCTGAAAACGCAAACACTCTCAATTTGGGGGGGGGGGGCTAAGGTGGTAATAGGGTACTTGCGGTAACTATGCAATTCGGCGTTTGGATTAAACAGATAAGAAAAAACCTAAATGGTCTTACATTGTCTCCGAGTCACCATTTGGGGGGCTAACGCATCGAGCCCCCAAACGCTCCCTTTCCAGCCGTGAGGGAATCAACACACCCAAAATATAGGGGAACCAAACCCAGTGAATCTGGGGGTTATGGTATAAGACGCACCCATCTACTGTATTTTCTATCCAAAATGGGGGCACTCTCTCATTTTGATAAGTAAAATGGGTCCTCAGCGAGAGGTGAGACCGTACTTGGCCAACCTCCACAATCCGTGGGTGCCGAAATTTGGCCTTTACCCAATTTTTGTAAAGGAAGGGGACCGCCGCGAATTTTGAAAAGATTTTTCTAATAGGGTAAGTCTGTCGCAAAAGTTGACCAGGTGTGGGTGAGACCACCTGACAGAGGGTTCCCAAAATCGAGATTTTGGGTAGAAATTCGTTGGGTGGGTGGGCTACGGACGTGTTGTGCCCCTCCCCTATCTACCAAGAGAAGATGAGTAAATGATTACAAAAAAATGAAGCCTTCCTATGAATGATCCCAAATTTCGGCACGAGATCGTATCTTTCGCAAAATGTCCACGTGTAACATGGTAAAGTGCAAAAAGGAAGGTTTCGAAATTCGCGAAAGTGCAAACGGTTTCTCGGCCGCGGAAGCAATGAAAAGTGTGGAGATGACGGAAATGTTTCAGGCACAGCGAGAGAACATCCTGCGCGAGTTGATAGAACCCGATTGCGACGTTTCCGCCGCAGCGAAGGTCACCGAGAACTTCACGGTGGCCGATTTGAAGAAACTCGCCATCCGGGTGCAAGTGGAGGCCGCGGTCAGAGGTGAGTACAGAGTGTAGCCAGAGGGAAATGATATCTCAATAAGAAGTGGTGTAGAGATAGAATCAAACAGCATTAGTTGAGTCCCCTGTGCAACCAGTTTTGAACATGGAAGGGCACCAGAAAGTGTAATAACTACAGAAAAGACGGTATTGGGTGCTATTCAGCAAACACTATACTGTGGGCCCAATCACGCCTGACATAAGGCAGATACGTTGCCTAAAAATGAATAGCATCGCCATGGATCGAACTAATCCCCAATTCCTCGGGAGGCCATAGGCATCTTGCTCCAGGTTAAGAGGGGTATACGCCCATAAAAGTTACGGGTGGTTAGGCATTTTGTCGTAAAAATCAGCCACGGGGTCATAAAGTTAAGGGGGTTACCAGTTTGTAGGCCCCATAAGCTTGGGTGCGTCAACTGGCGGAGTCTCCCGATGTATGCGTCCGTACCTTAAATTAACGTTTTCATAAAGCATACTCTGCCAACCTCAGCAAGCCGCGGCGCGGAGCCCTTAACTTTATGACCCCGTGGCTAATTTTTACGACAACAAAACCTAACCACCGCCGCAAATTTTGAAAATATTCAAATAGAGGGGCTATCACAAAATATTCCCTGTGGTACGTTTCCCGGGTGTGTCCTGAAAAAAACTCGGGAATTTCCGCAACTTGCCGGCTTTCAAGAGGGGTTACTCTGCCTCTAGTTGTCATAGTTACACAATGTTGTTTATTGAGGCAACTTTCATATAGAGATGGCTTTCGCCAAATTGTGATCCGCTGCGCATTGTCAACGTAAAGGCTAAAAATTCCACCGGTGGGATGAAATCTTGTTTTTCTTGCACACCACAAAATTTTCTCCCTCCTAAAATTATCGCAAGCTTTCTTTAATGTAGGGTCGATAGCTGGATATGGTACATTTGCTTCGATATTACCAAAAAACCTCTTGCGAAAGTTTCACTGTTTTCTTATGCCACCAGAGACGAATCCTTTTTTGGGAGACCGAAAATCGTCGGGTCACCAGGTCGTATTTTTCGCGGATAAAAATGTGAAACCTGATTGGCTGGCATGATATGATTCCCCTAGATCATCTTTCACTGTGCAAATTTGGCAGTGAAAAGGTTATAAGGATTGGGACAATGAACAGAGTTTAAAAGGAGGAGCTTCCGAAAATTTTTGTCGAAAATACGATGGGAGGGAACGTCATGGCCGAGTATACTTTTGCAATAAATTCCCTACTTCGTGGGTGGTCTATCGTATTTCGTGAAGCAACGTTTGTCTCATGGCTGGGACGTTCCCGCCAGATTAGGGCATAAATGAAATGTTGTGTTCTAAAATCAGATGACAAAACCTTTACTTTCATATACTGAAAAGCAGGGGTGAACGGGGGTCGGCCAAGCGGGACCGCCACGGGGCCTGACAGGGCCGGGGCCGGCCCCCAGGCCCCGCAGGGCCTGCGTGAGAATTTGAACTTTTTGAAAATACTATGGAATAGTATCTTCAAAATCAATTACGCTATGACATTTTCATTTACAAAACTTTTTTAAAAAAAATTATAAAAAATTTTTTGGGTTGTGAATAAATAAGAGACCGTGAAAGCCAGATTCTCAAAAAAAAAACTTCGGGAATCGTGCTTCTCCGGAAGCAAAGGCATTTGTTATTTCTCCGTAGTGATATAATAATAATTACACTGTAATAAATATTGCAGAATTATAAATTCTGTCTACAAAAAATATGTATCTTTTAAAAAAATTCAAGTTCCCGCGCAGGCCCCGTCGGGGCCCCGGCTCTGTTAGGACCGGGGCCGTCCACCCCTGACTTAGAATGAAAACTTTCTTTTCCAGGCGCCTCCACTCCGAGCGCAGACGACGTGGCGAAGGCTCTGTCTCATTCCCGCCCAGCCGGCCATGTGATCCAGAACACGAGAAACGAGAGAAAGTGGAGTCTGCAGGACGTGGGTGGAATGGCCAGTCAGAAGCAGCTCCTAACGGAGGTCATGCTCTGGCCCACCAAGTACGCGGAGCTGTTCGACAACTGCGGGATCAAGTTGGGAAGAGGAGTTCTGCTCCACGGGGCAAGCGGCTGTGGAAAAACGCTCCTAGCCAGAGCCTTCTCCGACGAAACTCACTTCAACGTCATTTCCGTTAAGGTATTTCACTATATATTTCCACCAAAAATAGATATTTAGGGCCCAGAACTGCTCTCGAAGTACATCGGTTCAAGTGAGGAAAACGTCCGTCAGGTCTTCGAAAGGTGCCCTATTGACATCTATGCCTAAATATGTTATATTTTTAGGGCACGGGCCTCAGCGCCGTGCATCATTCTCTTCGACGAGTTGGATTCGCTGGCTCCGCGACGCGGAAGTGACAGCACGGGAGTGACGGACAGAGTGGTCAACCAGCTGTTGACGGAACTGGACGGAGCCGAGGGACTACATGGTGAGCCAAAGTGGACAGCGTGAAAGTAATATCCTGTTTTTGTTTTAAGTGCGTAGATCTCACTTTCCTTATTCTGAAAAATACCATTTTATCTCTTTTGGAGCAAAGTGAACGATTGAAGCGTCACGTGTGGCGCGAGCCCCTAAGTTAGAAATTTGGCTCGAGCGAACGCCTAAACCGAAAATCACAGTCGATGTATTTCTAAGGGTCGCCACCTTGGCGTTTCTCGATTTCCCATGCCCCCTCGCCTTTCCCTGTATACCTGGACGAGGGGGTGTCAAAAGTTATGCCCCCAAAGCGAGAGGGTCAGTACAAACTCTCAATCGTTGAGGGGAAGCGTGACAAAGAGCCGGCCCGCTTCAAAATTTTTCACGGCCGGGCCCGACTCAACCGAAAATTTATGCCTTTTTTAAATGTAAAAATCAAAGAAAGCAACAAAAAAAAAATTTTGGGCCAGCCCGGTTTTCAAATTTTCTCTGCCCGAGCCCGCCCCAAATTTTACTGGTAAAGGGTAATTAGGTGATTTTATCTAATCCTTTCAATGTTTTGAGAGTTTGTTGGTATCAGCCTGTTTTGAGCACCAAAACGTAAGGGTGGGTAAATCATCTTACAAATACTCGCGAGGTCTTCATATATCGTAGGGTCCGTGTTTTTAAAAAAGGGAGAAATTTGTTCTCGTTTGTAGCTGGGTCTCGTTGCGACAACGCTGGGTTCCGAAACAGAAAAATTTCACTACACGCTTGAATTATGCACGCTTGTTGCAAATTTCTGTGCAACCGGGGTGCGGTTTGTCTATATCGCTACTCGTTCACCGGACGACTTGAATCCCGAACGTTGTTGATCTCGCTGTTTTCCCCATGTTTTCATATTTTTAAAAATACGTTTCCAGGAGTTTTCGTAATCGGCTGCACCAGTCGACTGGACCTCATCGACCCCGCTCTCATCCGCCCCGGGCGATTCGACCATCTCGTCGAGTGCGCTTTTCCGAATGAGGTGAGCTTTTCCCTGACTTCCTAAACCCAAATTTTCGTTTCAGGATGACAGGAAAGACATCTTGTCTGTGATTCTGAGAGACGTTCCCCACTCGGATGACGTCAGACCGGCGGAGTTGGCGGCAAGGAGCGACGGTTGGACGGGCGCCGATCTGAAGGCCCTGATCACCAATGCCAAGTTCGAGGCGGCCAGGCAGATTGCACGAGGTGGGTCGCAATGTGAACATAAAGAGGGCAGGCCACTCCGTAACTCCGCCCCTTTTGACCCATTTTGTTGTAAATTGGATCCCTAAATTGATGGGTCCATAAAATTCGAAGTGAACTCTCTAAGCGTATGCTCTTCACAACATTTTGGCCCCACCCCCCATACATGAACAAGGTATTCATTCGGGAAAGCGCGATCCCCCCCCATACCTGGTCAACGTACCGCGGGGGTATATTTTGCGACGGCCCCCTCAATTATAAATTTTTTTTCAAAATTTGCGGTGACCCCCCTCCCTTTGCAAAAATTGGGTAAAAGCCAAATTGCGACACCCCGCCGCCGCGGATCGCGGTGGTTGGCCAAGTATGCCCCCCATGCGACTACTGTAACCTTTGAGCCGTATCGCCTGAGGCAATTTACAGATTTGGGTGAAACTTTTCCCAGAGTAAGGTACGATCACATTCTTTTACCATACAATTCTTCACCCTGATATCTCAACTTTAGGGGCCGCACGGGGCTCTCCCCGAGTTATATGGCGCCGCCCGAAATGTGGAAAAGCCTCGCGCGAACCCTAATGTTGCTCTTTTGGATTCAAACTTGATAAACACATACTAACATCTCTAATGCACTCTACTTCGCCCCAAAAACATTATTAGTTTAACATGGCATACGCACATAGTCGCGACCCCCTACCCAATCTGTGGGCGCTTGTTATTGTATGGAGATGGGTCGCAATGTGAGCTTAATTAAGAAGGGGCGATCCCTTCTTAACTCCGCCCATTTTTAACCATTATTGTTCTAAATCGGATTTCTATTTTGGGGCTCCGTATGACCCGGCGCTCTAAGCGTATTTTTTCACAATATTTTGGGTGCCCTCTTTTCCGCGCCTAAAGTTGGAATATGAATTCGAATTTTTAGCAACTTTTATGATATTGGGACATCTAGCTTTCAGTGTTAACGGAGATACACAGTTTTTATTTATCACGTTTAAGGGAAATACCCAATACCTAAGTGTTAAGGAAGATAGACAGTTTTCACTCCTTAAAGGGGAGGCTTGCTTTGTCTCCGAGGCACCCCATTGGGGGGGGGGGCTCCCAAACACTCCCTGTCCTGCCATGACTTTCCCTGCCCATTTCCACCCCAATAGGTACACATTTTTCAGACGGAACAAAGACGCCTCTATCCGTTTCCCTAGAAGCCGTCAATGCCGTGTTCGAGGATTCAAAGCCGAAGGAGAGAAGCCAACGACAGGAAATGTTCCGTGCGGGACAACGGGTGACATTGGCCTAATCACTTATGATTTTTACTGAAATTTCCCTAATAGATTATTCATTTTCCTCGTTTTTTTTGTGCACTTCGGTGGAGTTTCAACTTGTTATACCCTTAATTCAATGTTTTTTTCGCCACTATTTGTGTTTTTCTAGTGTCTCTCGATCTCAAGGCATAAAAATGGAAGGTGAGTAGTTTTTTCTGCAATTTTGGACGGAAATTTATGTTCTGCTCCTTGGGTGCTCAATATTAGCCCCTTGAAATGCTACATTTTCCCCCCAGTTAAATACCAATTTTTCAGGATCTCCGGGAGTGTCGCAACTGAAGCAGCTGATCGGCGAGGACGGCTCCCCTGCGCCTCCCATGGACACCGACGGTGAGTGAACAAGCTATTTATACGCTGAATTTGGGGGTCTTGAAGGTCTGAGGCCCACTCCTACCCTTTTTTCATCCTAAATATTGAGGCTGAACTTTCAACATTCAGCGGAATTTCTAAAATGAATAACAAATTATGACATTGGTATGGATTGTTTGCTTAGTTGTCCCGGGCCGGGCCGACTTGAAAAAATCCTCGGCCTGGCCCGCTTCGGCCCGTCTACTTGGACTGCCTGGTCCGAGTATCACCCAAGCGACCAAGGTTCGATCCCGCCGGGACACTTTATTTTTTGTGTTTATTTTTAGTTTTTAAAGTATAATTTTATTTTTATGAATTGCACCCCTGGTAGCCACCAGTCCAGGGCCGAATGGCCCCGCCCGGCACGGTCCGTGATAACCCCGCTTTGAATCAACGAGAATTAAAGTTTTGACATTCTGAAGCCCCACGAGATTTCCCCGTGAGGCATTAAATACCATATAACAAACATGTACATCTAATGCGAAAAGTAGAATGCAATAGAAAATGGCTGCGGGGAAATCGAATTCCGGACTACTATTCTATCGAAGATATTGGAAAATTCGAAATGTACAATTCATAAATATAAAATGATACTTTAAAAACTAAAACTAAAGACAAAGCCAATGAAACTCCCCATCGATCGTAGAAGCTTTATTATCCATTTTGGACGTGATTTCTTCACTGTTCCTTCATCTATCGCTTGCCTCTCTTCAACGGACTCTTCTCCTTCGACTTGGCTCCCGACTTGGCCGTGCCCGCCTTGGCCGTCGACATGCCGCTCTTCTTCAGCGTGTTGTTCGCTCCCTTCTGCGCACTCGGCTGCTTCGTCGTCTTCGGGCCGTTCAGGGCTGTGATAACCTCCTCCATCGTACCTCTGCACTTCACAGGCACCCAGACTGACTTCTTCAACACGGCGTAGACTGAAATACGGGCTGAATATCTGTTGCGTTGTGAGAATTTACTCTTCTCCGGCATATCAGGCACCACGTTCGGTCCTTTGTATTGCTTGATATCCTCTTTGGCCTGATCCTTTGTCATATCCGGATACGGCTCAGCGCCGTTGCCGAATATCTCCATCACTGAACAAACACATCTCAGTGTCTCCTTCACTCTGTCTCTCTCTCTCTCTCTCTCTCTCGCACATGGAACGTTCGGGGGGCTCGATGCGTAAGCCTCCCAAATGGTGTTTTGTAGTTAATGTAATGGAAGCCCCCTTTTGCTCTTTATTTCCATTTTCATCCAAACGCTGAATAACGTAGGTACCGCAAGCACCTCGCGTCCACTTATGATTTTCACATGGTTTTTTAAGGCGTGGTTCCTAATTGTAAAAAATGGGTTGAGCTGGAGGCGCCTAACATAATGTGTTGCTCCGCCGCCCCTGCAGTTTTGACATCGAAACAAGGTTTTTTCTCGAACACTATGCACTTTTGTTAAAGTTTCATTTTCACAGATCTATTGAATAATAAATTTGCCGAAAACTGACATGGGTTAGCAAGGTTTTGAAGCTCAGAGTAACGGGATATGATAAACCCCATTTTGCGGAATAAGCGCTGCAGTAAGTCTACCAGGCGCAAAAAACCTTGCTAACCTATGCCAGTTTTCGGCAGCGGGCCCCAAACCTGTTCAGTTATAAAAACCTTGGGGATTTTTGAAAATGTATGTGTCGTATCTCTGCCTCTCTCTCTCTCTATCTCTCTACCAACCAGTCATCGCAAAGGACCAGACGTCACTCTTCTGATCGAATATGTGCGTGTTGAGCACTTCGGGCGCCAGCCAGCGGACAGGCAAAGGGCGGTCGTGCTGGATACGGTAGGTCGTTCCTTCCCTCGACAGTCCAAAGTCCGAAATCTTGATCACAATGTTGTCGATGGGCTCGCCTCCAACCAAGCAGTTCCTGGCAGCAATATCCCTAATATTCCTTTCAGTTTCGATGGGATTTCTAGCCCACCTGTGGATGCAGTTCCTCGAATGAAGATAGGCGATTCCGGAAGCAGCCTGCATCATAATCGCCATCTTCGTCTCAATCGAGAGGTTGTTCTTTATCAAGTAGTTCTTGAGGTCCCCATGGGGCACAAACTCGATGACAATCATCAGAGGCTCCACCTCGACGGCCACTCCGTACATCGACACTACGTTGATGTGGTGGAAGTTTCGCATGGTTCTCGCCTCTTGCATCATTTCGCGGATCTGAGTTAGATTTTGTTAAAGGACTGTCTTTCAGATATACACGGCGTGCAATTAGATCACCTTTCTTGCTGCTCTAAATGTCATTTTAGGGCTTCTCGGAGTAATATGGTCTCCCTCATTCGATTGAGCAAAGTCTTACGAACAGATTCCGGTGTTGAAGACAGAAATGCATTAACATATCACACAAGACGGCGCCGTTGGCCAAAATGTGCAAAATCGGATTATGGTTGGACTTTTTTGGGACATCGAGACCAACACCATTGGAAAGCCCTTGAAAAGTTGTCTTGGAAAATGTTTTGGTTCCTTTTCAGAAAAAATTCCTCTTCGAGCAAACAAGTGGTGAAGGTCGAAAAACCGATTTTATCGCTTGTTTGCTCGAAGAGGAAATTTTTCTGAAAAAGAACAAAAACACTTTCCAAGACAACTTTTCAAGGGCTTTCCAATGTCTCTGTCTCGATGTTCCAAAAAAAAAAATTCTAACTTCTGTGTGATATGCTAATGAATTTCTGTTTTCGTCACCGGAATCTGTTCGTAAGACTTTGCCCAATCGAATGAGTGAGACAATTCTACTCATGAAGCCCTAAACTGACATTTAGAGCAGCAAGAAAGGTGGCCATATAATTATTACACGCAGTGTACCTTCGTTTTGATCTCCGGATTGTCGGTAATCTTGGCCACCTTCACAGCCACAACCAGAAACCTGCGAGGAGGCGGCACGTTGAGGTTGGCCTTCCTCACAACGCCAAACTGGCCGGCGCCCAGCTCCTCTCCCAACTCGATCCAATCGTGGTTCAGCTCCCAATCGGGCCGATTGATCGGCTTCTTCAACTGCTCCCTTTTGGGTCCCGAACCGACCGAGAACACGATCTTTTCGTCCATGTAGGCCTTGACGAGTTCCGGGATCTCGTTGAAGAACTGGCGCTGGTCGAAGGTGTACTTTCCATTGACGTAGTCCAGCACAATGTGCTTCATGAGGTAGTTCGACAGGCCCTCTTTCTTCTTCTGTCGCTCCTGAAAAGCCTTCAGATGCTTCAGATGCTCTCACTTACAACAATAGAAACGACGGAGATGACGTACTGTGTAGGGTCGCCGGGCTTGGGCTCGGTCAGACGCACGAGGAAGTCTCCGGGGTCCTTCAGAAGACACTCCACATCCTCTCTGAATCAGAAGGGTGAGGATGGCTGAAGGAATCACCTCGGGAGGAAGCCGTGGTAGTAAGATTGATCTTCGACGGGATTCGCAGCCGGCATGTCGCTATGACTGCAGAAGACCGACTGAACTGGTGGAGCAGACGGAAATGAGACCTCACGTCACGGAACAACACGCAAATGAACGAAACGGGTGGATTGGAATACTTATAGATAGTGGTATTCTAATGTATCGTACTGTCATACACAGTTCTCACACGAAATACCGGCCCACGTGCCGAAGCGGGCCTGGCCAAGAAAAGTGTCGGCCCGGCCCGCTTCCACCCAATTTGTAAACAAAATTTCTTTCAATCGCTATTTTAGCTTGCGTAAATTTTTACAACCCCCGCAAACGCTTTTATAACAATTCTAATACATATTTAAACTAATTCTAAGTTAGCAAAAATAAAGTGTCCCGGCCGGGATCGAACCTTGGCCGCGTGGGTGACAGTTTGACTAGGTGGTGCGAGTAGACGGGCCGAGGATTCAGTCGGCCCGGCTTGGCCCGTATCCATAATTCTGATAGATACTGTAATATCGATTGATTGTCATGTAAAATCGATATATTTTGAGGCATCCATTGAGGTCAACAGCTCGCGGTAAACGGCAGATTAAAGGAAAGTATCGTGAAAAAGAAAATGTAAATTGAGCCGTACGCAGGCCCACTACCGTACATAAAAAATTGTTTGTGACAGCCGGCTGGCGCTCCCGCTCTTGAAGTTTGTGCTCGGTCTCGACACGAACACCCTGAGGATAACATTTCTATCTTTAAAATGCTTTTATTTATTTAATTTAACATTGAAATTTATGTTCTAATTTCTTAAAAATCTGATTATGCTGAATAGTCAAAATAAGCCAGAACGCGAAGGGCTAAACTGCTGGTTGCTGTAGCCCTTGTTCTGCTGAAAGAATAATGCACGAAATTTTCAGCTTCTGGGACACTAAATGATGTGGAACTTTGTCTATAAATGGAACAAAGGAGTAACCAAACTAATTTTTTCGGGTCTTGTAAATATTTCATTAAAGTGTATTCGTTTTTGCATCTATACCCCCTGATCAGGAGGTGCCATGTGCTGAAAGAATTAGTTTGCATAGATTCGAGTACGCTGATTCCGAAAATGTATATAATTGCTCATAAAATGTCCCCCGTCCATGAGAATTTCGTTCATTTATTTGCAACTAAAATATAGTGTTAGGTCCCGCAACGAAATTATGCGCCGCTGCGACAAAGGATGCGGCGAGCTGTGTGACGTTTTGGACTGCGTGCGCCCTCCTCTTGATAGGAAAAAAGTTCAAACTATGACCCAACCCTGGCTCCGCCACCCTCCCCCCGAATCGAATCTTATGGAGTCAAACTGTATACTCCTCGCCAAAAGCCTGAGTATCCTATATTGCACGCTTTACTCTAGGAACAACATCAAAACATTGACACGTTGTTCCCAAGTAGTTTTGGCACGAAGTATATTCTCATTCATATTACTTCAATGTACCCTACGACGCCCCAAAAATTCATTATTTGGAAACCAAGCCATACCCCCGTTCCTCGGCGCGGCCCCTTACCCAATATGCGTGGGCCTTGTTTTTTTATCTACTAGGGGTAGCCTGGGCCGACTGGGTAACTTTAAATTCCAACCCTTAAGGGGTTAGCATCTCAAATGACGGGCCGGGCCGGGCCGAGGGATTTTTCGGGACTTAATAATGTTTGTTACTAACATTTAAGTCAATATTAGTTGTACAAAAAAGACTGTCACCGACCGGGATTGTACCCTGGTCGTGTGGGTGGCAATCTGAATCGGTGGTCCAGGATAAAAGGGGCCAACCGGGCCGACCAAAATTTTTTAAATGGGCCGACCCGGCCCGTGAGAACCCCGGGTAGCATAACCCCTTGACTAGAACCCTTATTTGCGATTTCCTCACAAGATCCCTTTTTCAGCTGCCTCCACTGTCGTGGATGAGGCGACGCCGTTGAGAGAATCGCGGCTGGGCACGGCCATCGACAACCTGATGACGTCATGGTACCAGGTTGTGAACAGCATCTCTGGCAAACCGCCGGTGCCCGGGCCCTACACGGTGGAACACGCCAAGGAGGTGGCTGAGATCGACGTCAAACAGGTGAGACCTCTCTCTCTCTCCCTCTCTCTCTCTCTTTTTCCCATCCCTCCCTTTTCAGTGGCGCGACGCATCGCACGACGTGAACACGGAGCTGACGAGAATCGCCATGCAGTGGGAGATCACCTACCCCAACCTCAACTACGACGATGTGGGTTTCCCCTCACTTTTCCTTAGAAATTGGAGTTTTCAGGAGATCAGAGACATAAAGAACGCCATCAGCCGGCAGGAGGCCCTTCTGAAGCGCTCGCAGGAGGTCATGGAGAAGCGCACCGACGAGTTCTTCGCCAACCCCAAGGACTAGATTACTCTGATCTTTGTACATTTCGAAATAAATTCGTGTCTGTAGTTCGGTCTTGGCTACCATGTGTGATTGTGGGCGGGGTTCTCAACGGGCCGGCCTGTGAAAACAGGTTTTTTCGGGTTAAACTTTGTTGAAACTCCATTTTTCGGTTTTGAAAAAGGCTATGAAAGATACTCGGATACTCGGTTCGAACGGGGCTGGAGCCCTCCTGGCAACAATTTTCAAGTATTTGTAAGTTTAAAAACATCAAACAACGTCCAATCTCTTCCGCAAATCTAAAACAAATGCAAAATGGTTTATCTCTCAAATCTTTTTTTTTCAAAACCAAAAAAAGTTGAGTTTGAACAAAGTTAGACCCGAAAAACCTGTTTTACGGGCCGGCCCGTTAAGAACCGCGATTGTGGGTCTCGAAGCGATTCAGTAGCTTGTCGAATTTCAAATTATGGGGCGCCTGAATTTTGTGCGCAAAGTACAAAATTGGGTGCGCGCACATGAATGCAACTCGGGCGCTGGCTTTTCCACAGGTGTGTTCGTTAAATGTCGGGCACACAGAAAGCACTCACTTTTACAAATTGGGTCTCAACACGAACACCTTACAAGGAGTTTCAGGACCACTTTAATGATTCGCGAGGTGTAGGTTGATTCCGGTAGTAAAATCGGTAATTTTACTTTGTGGTTTGGTTTCTGGTTGTTTCGCAGTTTTTCTTTAGCTTCTCTGAGCAACTGTATTCCTTTCGAAAGTACATTTTCGTCGAATATCTGACAATTTTGCCGCAATTTAAAATTTTGCGTTTTTCGCGCCCAACTGAAAATGTCACATTCAGCCTCGTACATCATTTTCGCCTACACGCGGACTACGGTAACTTTTGAGTTGTCCCAATTGTTTCGCCCTATTTTCTTGTCGTAAACACGGCTGATTTCTCGATTTTTCTTATAAATCTTTACATTTTCCATTTTCAGTATAAATTATAATGGAATCTATGTCTATGGCAATGTACACTAGCGGCGACGTCGCTTCCAAAGTCCAGCCGATGTTCGTCGTGAGTTTTCCCGCCAATTTTTCCTTTTAAAGTACCCTTTTTCAGGAAGAGAAGCAGAGCGGACCTGGCGACCATCCTTTGGAGTTTACCTACGTGTATTCCTACTTTATTCGTCCGCCGGGCAAGTTCGATCCTGTGGAATACGCGCAGTACGTGCAGCCGATCGCCGCGATGAACACCGTCGAGCAGTTCTGGCACATCTACAGACACTTGCAAAGGCCTTCTGGTAGAAATTGTTGTTTTATTACGATTTAAGTGGTAATTTCAGATGTCAGCGAGAAAATCGACATTCACTTCTTCAAGAAAGGCATAAAACCCGTCTGGGAAGACGTGGACAATGTGAAGGGCGGGAAGTGGATCCTCCGCCTCAAAAAGGTTTTTTATTAGTCTTTTAATATATTTTCGTTGTTGTCAGGGCCTTTCCTCTCGAATTTGGGAAAACCTCCTCCTCGCCATGATCGGTGAGCAGTTCCTTGTCGGCGAGGAGATCTGCGGCGCTGTGTGTTCCGTGAGGAACCAGGAGGACATCATCTCCCTGTGGAACAGGTACTGGAATTTTAGGAATCTCAAATGATGCAGATGTTTTCATTTCGATTAAAATTTTGCTTTATACACTTTGGTTAATTTTTGAGACTTCCAAAAGCTGTTTGTGGCGATTTTTTCAAGTGACACAATTTCTTTGCTCATAACAAGGACTACCTTGGATAGCTTCAAGCGGCACGGTCGATTTCCTAACAGAATGTACTTCTTAAAAAGCGGCGGAGTGACGTGGTCTCACCACGAAGCACTCGCTGCCCTAAGCAGGGTAGCACTCCGGGATTGCGGTAAATTTACTGCTGCTGTGGTTTAATTATAAGAAATTGAGCTAGTCCTTTTTCCACGGCTCGCGATCATGGGCAGTGTCGTTGCGCCTTCTGTTTACAGGTTTCCCCACACGGAATTTTCCAATTCGTCAGGCTGAGCTCAAAAGTTTATGCTATATATTTTTTTCTGAAAGAATTTCCAGCTTCACAAAATTCCTTAGGAAACTTCATGGAATTATCGACTATTCAAAGCCAGAAAATCAAAAATCCGTCGAGAATTCACAAATTGCAAGAATAAAAAAATTCCGATTACCGCCCGGTTTTTAACAGGAGATTGTCCTTTAAAATGCATCCAGCTTCCATTGTACCGCGAGCTGTGTCGTCGAGTTAGCACCATACATTTGCCGATATCGAAACAGAGAAGAACTATTATGACGACCAGGCTGCGTTGTTTCTCAATCTCTGTAAATATTCGGTTCTTTTTCTAATCTAATTTATAAACATTTATTTACTGTTTATTTTCAGGACGGCACAGGACATTGGTGTGACCAACCGGATCAGGGACACGTTGCGGCGCGTGTTGAATTTGCCGACGAATGCCGTTCTCGAGTACAAAAGGCACGACGATTGTCTCAAGTGAGTCATCTTTTCAAGCTTCCGATGTCAATCCCACGGGTTCTACAACAGCAAAAAGTCGTGGGAAAATCTCTGTGTCCTGACACGACTTTCCTGAATTTCGCGGCGGGGCCCAGTGTTTTGGAACTCACTGGCTTTTTGCCAAATTCTACTGCCCGAGGGATAGCGTTACGAATTAATACACTTTCACTTAAAAACCTTAACTCGAATTTTTCAGAGACCAGAGCAGTTACCGACACGCCAACGTGAACATGCCTCCGCGCCGCGTCTAGCCACCCGAGTGGCTCGTTTATTGTTTTGTTGTTGCTTTAGAAGTAAACGGATTGTTCGCCAGTGAGTGTGTTTTTTGCCCAACAAGGGCAGGGTTGTGGTGTGCGTGGACGATTATTCGTTTCCCGGGCGCCGACGTGTCATGTTTAACCAGTCGCCGGGCGAGGACAGAAAGCCCTCGGGCAATCGCCGATCTTACTTTGAATATTCATTCAAAATATATTAGGATGCCAATAATCGATTAGAATATTCCCGCGATGGACAGAGTTTCCATTGTTTTTTCATTGACTGCGGCGCCAACACGATTCCATCTCGACGTCCTATTTATTCTCCCTTTTCTTGTTTCCACGGCGCCGTTTCTACATTTTAACAATTGTTTTTAGAAAACTTTGTAAAAACAAATCCGCCAACTATTTTAAGTTCGTATTTTTTAAGAGTTAGGTGCTTATGTGGTTTAACTTTATTTGACTTTCATAGTGTTTTCTTTTCTTTTAAAGTTAATTTTTGGAATTTCTCAGTTTCTAGACATGATTTCGTACTTCAAAAGTGTGTTAAAATAGCCACAAATGCGCCAGATACGCGAAACTTTATTTGTATGCACAGGGTTGCATTCGTATCAATTTCGACGACTGTAACTATCGTGTCCCGATCGAACTCATTTGCTCAAGGATTACAATCCACATCCGTTGAATGGTTCATTTTTGGAACACAAAGGACATCAGACGCCGTAAATCAAAATGCATGCTTCACGCTTCGTATTGCGGCCATAGTTCTCCCGAAAAGGGGTTTTTTCGACCCGGTTTGTTAACTTATATTTAAAAACATTGCGAAGCCTTTTATAGTACTAAAATTGAGACCTCGGGACCATATAGTCAGCTGGCTCCTAGTTACATGGGGTAGATGTCCAGGAGATACAGAAGTTTGTGGGTTCGGTGCTATTTTCGTTAAATTCAGTTTCTGCAACGGGCATTTAAAGAAGACTCCTAGCAACGCTACGTGGCATGTCATTTCTGGAAAACGTATAGTCAGCATAGGTCGGCTTCTATGCATTATTTCTGGCTAGGGAAATACTTAAAGCGAATGATCAAAACGTTAGATAACCTGAAAGTAAGCATACCTGGGCAACCTACCGCGGGGATCAATTTTGCGAGGCCCCCTTCAATTGTTGAAAGCATCGAAAATTTGCGACGGGTCTCCTTTTCTAAGAAAAACTACCGAAAACTTAAAATTGCGACGCCCCTATCGCCCCATATTGCGGAGCTTGCCCATGTATGAAAGTAAGGTTGCCAAATCGTGTCATTTTCCGTTTTCCCCCTGTATGTGACTTGTTTCCCTTAATATAATTCGTTCTCATACTGTATTCCCTGTATACTCTCTTTTTTCATTTTCCTAATAAAACCCCATAAATGTACGAGAAACATAGGTCTGTACAAAGGTGATGTTATCTGCCAGTCAGCTGGTTCTGCTGCTGCAGCTTCTCGGTGCAGCTGCGGCTGTGACCAAGTTCGGACCACAAGATCAGGTATTTCTTCACTTTTTTTGACTTACTTTGGCATGGCAATGGGCCGGCCCGGCCCGACTCAACCAAACATTTATGCCTTCTTTCAATGTAAAAATCAAAGAAAACGAAGAAAAAAATTTTCGGGCCGGCCCGGGCCGACTCCAAATTTTGCCATGCTTGCTTACAATTGGTTTAGATCAGTGTGTACGCTAACAAAATCGGGCCTGCTGGGAATCCGCACGAGACCTACCACTACTACACTCTTCCGCTATGTCGACCAGAGAAGGTAGGGGAGTCTCGTAGCTGAAGTTTTCATCTCTCTCTCTCTCTCTCTCTCTCTCTTTCTCTCTCTCTCTCTCTCTACGATTTTCATCCTCAGGTCGAGCACAAATCCCTCAGTCTGGGTCAAGTAATTGCCGGTGACCGAATGGCCGAGTCCGCCTTCGACATCAAGTTCCTCGCAGATCGGGAGATGAGCAGTCTCTGTGGCCCCAGAAATCTCACCCAGGAGGACATCTCTCTCCTCATCAAGGCAGTGGAGGAGAACTACTACTTTGAGCTATTCATAGGTAATTATTTTCTAAATTTCCCAGTTATTCTAGGCTTCAGATGACCTCCGAGTCCGCGAGAAGGTCGGAGAGGTCCACGAGACCTACGTCGTTCCCCATGTCCATAAACTCCAGATGCATACCAGTATTCTTTTTGAGATTATACACAACAACGACACGGTATGCATCAAGTCAGACCTTTAAAATGTTTCTTTTCTTCAGATTTTGTATGTCAAACTGCGTGGAGGTGATCTGATCGAGTTGGAACATGGTCGAGAGATGGTTCTAGATATGAAATATGCTGTTCATTGGAAGAAATCCAAGTAAGGCATTATTTGAATAGATACTTAAGTTTTAACTTTTAGTGCTACGGATCGCGACGCCCTTCGGCTGAATTCTCGTCTGGTGAAGCGACTGAGCGAGTACCACTGGCTGACCATTGCCGCCACCTCGATCGCCGTCTTCTTTGTTCTGATCTGCATTTATATCATCATCGTGGGTTTACTTTCAACTCGATGGCTTAAAATTATGGACCGCTGGGAGAACTTTCGCTGAAATCTCCTATTATCTCTCACAAGATCTGCCGGCTAGATTTTAGAGAATACTCGGGCGCTTGAAGTTTTTCTACAAAAACAAAGTGTAACTGTAGTGTTGCTTCAAAACCTTACATGAACAAGCTACCTGTGGGGTCCGTTTGCGCGAACCCCCACAATACAAAAAAGACGCTTGGTGAGAGTTCATTAGACTTGGCGCGATCCATTCAACCGAAAATCCCGGTCGGTGTTTTTCTACGTTCTCAAGACGCGTCCGAACACAAATATTTAATTATGAGGTTAAAGGGAGAGCGAAAAAAGCGAAAGCTGCCTTATCAAATTTTCAAACTAACTGTCTTACACCTCGCCATTCGCCCTTCGGCCAAAAATATGCCCAGATTATAACACACGAAATTTCTCATCAGTCGTTTTGAGCTAGGATTGTTGTCGACCAACTTATTTCATTATTTAAAAAAAAGGGCCCGGCGCGACCCCCTAAAGTTGAGATATCGGGCTGAAGCGTTGTGTGGTAGAAGAATATGACCTTAAACTACTACAGGGAAAGTTTCACCCAAATTCGTAAATTGCCTCAGGCGATACGGTAACTGCCGCAGGGTAGCTCTTCCCGGTGGGATAGGTACCTTGTTCATGTATGGAGTAAAACCTCTGCACATACAACATGAGGAAGAACAGGAATGATGCCACTAAAGCTGGGGGTGATACTCTCAGATAGCGAAAGCTGACAATGTGAGGGACCATAAATTTGGACAACAGAAATCGAATAACGACTAATTTAGGGCTCCGCCATTCGTAAAGACTTCATGACTGTCGGAGCCAACGGCGAGGATGAGATGGAAACCGGGTGGAAAGTAATCGGCACGGAGGTGTTCCGTAGCCCCACCTACGCTTCCCTCCACTGTGGTGCCATCGGTAGAAAGCGGCTGTCACCGAAGTTCAAAAGCCGCTTTCAGGAGTCGGCTGCCAGTTCATCGTGGTCATCGTGGCTCTGCTCGTCGGTAGTGTCACCGGTCTCTTCGATGTGCACAATCACGGGTCTCTCAACACCATCGCAGTTGTTCTCTACTCCCTGACTTCTGGTAAAGTAATGTTCTTCTCCTGTTAATTCAGGATTTCAGGAATCGCCGGCTTCATTTCATCCGCTCGTTACACGCAGTTCTCCATGCCGCACTGGGTGGCTAACATCAACATCACGTCGTTCTTGTTCAGCGGACCAATGATGCTCATCTGGGCTGTGAACAATAGCATCTACTGGGCCTACCAAAGCACTCAGGTCAGGATTTCTCTCAGTGTCAATAGTGACGCCGCGACTTAAAACCGCGATCAAATGTTTATAGATACGATTTTTTCTAGGTAATAGTAGAGCTCATGGAGAGATATGGCACAAAACATTCAATTGAGCTTCACACAGTGTCAGATTCAATTGTGGAAGTAAGAAATTCGTGAGCATACGATCACGAAAAGTGCGGTTTCGCAAAAATGCGTGAGAGTATCACGAGAATGGGGTTTTCTGTTCATCGGCACAAATATCATTCTAAATGGCTAATTTTGTTTGCGGAAAATCTTGTTTTTCGATTTTGGAGAAACGAGCATGCTCGAAGACGACATTTTTGTGAATTCGAAAAAACATGCTAACGAATGTCTTATTTCACTAACTGAGTTTGTTCTCAACGTAGTTCTCAATCGAATCGAATGAACCATTTCATATTGCCCCTAACGATCCAAAACTAACTACTTATAGCTGTCGCCATACAAGCATCAGCTATTAAAAGCCGCTTTTCTCTGCGTCTTCGCTTCTCGCACACTGTTTCCGCCTGAGTACTTGGCTGCTCACACGGCTGCTGGATTAAGGCCGTTTCTGGTGGGATGCCCGTTTCGCTATATCAATATAAGACTGTGTAGTACATACCAACGCAAATGAGTCACTGTGATGGGGGCATACAGGAACACGCTACCTGTGTGGTCTGTTTTGCGCGACCCCCCCCCCACATTACAAATGCGGCATTTAGCGCGAGTCCTAAAAATAGGAAATTAGGCTCGGCACGATTTTGCTATGGATAGGTCTAGGACGGGGATTACGGTGTTCCCGGGCGCGGGACATTTGAATCGTATCCCTAACCACTCCCAATCCAGAGCTCCCAATGTTGATCTTAACAATCTCCTTTAGGCCCTGCCCTGGACTACGGTAGTGGTGCTGCTCAGCATGTGGCTTCTCTTCGGCTACCCTCTCACCATCCTCGGAGGCATCCTCGGTCGCCAGTTCAGCCGTCCCTACAACGCTCCCTGCCGGTGAGATCTTCTGAAGCCTCCTTTCACCCAAACTACTTCAGATCACGCCTGATTCCCCGCGAGATCCCAGCAGCCACCTGTCCCTACCACCCAGTCATGTTCTGCATCGTGGGAGGAATCGTTCCCTTCGCGTAGGGGAATCGGAATTTTCTCTTTTTATTGCGGTTTATTCAGCTCCGTGATGGTGGAGATGCCCTACCTCTTCAACAGTCTCTGGGGGCGGGTTAACGTGGACGTCTCCGCTCTCCTCGTCGTTGCCTTTGTGATTATGGTAGGTATTAGTCCCTTAAAGAGTGAAACGGTATGTTTAGGTTGTACTGGTGTGCTGTAACGCCGTAGTTCTGACGTATCTTCAACTGAACTGCGAGGACTACAAGTGGTGGTGGAGGAGCTTCTTCTACGGAGGGTAAGTCTGGCTGTGGAATGTTAATTTTGCCCCATTTCCAGCTCTGTGGGAGCGTTCGTTTTCGCCTACGGCGTCTACTTCCTCCTCTACGTCAGCCGAATGGAGGGATTCCTGCAGCTGTGTGAATTCTTCACCCATCTCTTCCTTCTCTGCTACATCGTCTTCCTCGCCTTCGGCGCCGTTGCCCACATCTCCTCCCGCATTTTCGTCTGGATGTTGTATAATTCCATGAAAAGCGATTAGTCGCACCCTCTTTTGAAAAAAAAAAATTCGGGTATTTTTGTGATCGTCGTGTGATTCTCTCGACAGTAAATGTATTATAGTCGCTGGAGTCTGTATTATTGTTAGTATTCTTCTGTCTGGGAATGTCTTATGATTCGATCAGAGGGCTTATCTCGTCGCTGGTTCCCGTGTTTATCTCCAGGGAACTTGTTTATGCCCTTTGTTTTCCTCCAAAGTGAAATCGGAAAAGTGTGGATACCGTAAAGGGTGTTGTCTCTAGAACATTCAGGGTCACGGTGGCTAAAACGAAACTGGAGAAGCTTCAAATATGGTCCCATTTAAAGGCTGGCTTTCCCGGCTAAAGGGTACCACTTTCGAAATTGGTCTCGTAACGAACGTGTAAACATGGGCAGTTTTCCACATGCGGCCGACAAGGGCACTATCAGTTAAAGGACTGCCTTGATCCGTTATTAAAACGACTTTTATTGACATGCGCCATAATAGAACCGGACTGTGCCGCGGAAGTTAGCCTAATTAAGGTGTAGCCCTCGGGCAGTACCGCGGAAGAGCCCGCACGCGTCAATGCAAGTGGGGCGCGTTGGATTTTAACGATTTCGTTGTAGGATATTCCTCCTGAAGCAAATATATATGAACCGCAGCAAATTCTTCGTAACTATGCATTTTTAATTGATCCAATTATTACTATCGTAAAGAGCTAAATTTGAAGCTAATGTAGCAATTTTGGTAAGCAACAAAAATTTATCATTTTCTACCTCGCAGAGGAAGATGTTTTCTACAAAACGTTTGCTCTGTAATCTACGCCCGTATAGCTACAAAATTGTAACTCACAACTTTTTATGGCACTTCTGTGAGTTTTTTGATGCAGGTGAGGTTATTATTTCAATTTAGAAATCATGGACAGTCCTTCAAACTGCTCGGCGGGATCCCTGAATGGCGGCTTGTGTTATCCGATAACAATTTGAGAAATTGGCGGGAATCTTTTTGTTAACGACCATCCTTACTTCAAAATTGGATTTGAACTCCATTATGTTACATTTTCGCGCGGAGCAAAGACAGATCTATATTTTAGTGTGCATTGCCTTTAAAAGAACAATGTAAAACGCTCTAGAATGACAGAAAGGGCGACTTGTTGGCAACAGGAACCAGCCAGCTAACTGGCTCCTATTTTGTAGTTTGTTTTCGTCAGCGTCTGACCATCGATTCTCCCGCCCTCGGCTGCCTCCTCATTATAACCGCTTGCCTACCGTCATTTCCTCCGCTGTAATCCTTATTTTATGCTTTCTTTGTCTTTTCTTTCATTGTTCGTGCAAGGTCAGCTGCGGTGTTCGCTGGTCACCGCTTTTCCTTCCTTTCATTCTCTCGCCGTTCGCACTTTACCCACTCGAGATTCAGTTCCTGCCGTGCCATTCATTTGTTTTGGAAGTGCAGCCGTTTCATGCCACCGAGAGATCCGGTCTTTTCGTACTGCCCATTCTTCTAAAATGCCACCCCAGGATCATTGTTTCTCGTTTTGGAATCAACCGCGCGGCATTATTATTCCCGCCATGTTCCTGAATTGACCAAATTCTTTAAATGTTGATAAAATCTAACCAAAATGTATAATTTTACACGTTTCTTCGCAAGCCAAACGATAAACCAAAAATAAAATAATTCAAAAGCGAATTGGTGTGGACAAATTTGGTCTCACCACGGAAAACGCCCTTTCGCTCTGGAACCAAATTTACAAAATTTAGTTTCACAACGAAAATCCGAATTCCCCATGTTCTAAATGTGCACTCTTTGCAAATTTTAGGCTGCTTAATTTTTTGACTAAATTTTTGAAAATCTTTGTTCTCAGTTTGATTGGCGATTTTCTGTTCATTTCATTTTAAACTTTCTAAAAACAAATTCTGTAATTAAAATTATTTGATTTCGAGTGTTTCCAAGTCTGTGAAACTAATTTTTGGTAGTATTTCACCCAATTTACGCATTTGTCAAGGGTAGGATTCACCAAATCGAATATTTCTTCAATTTTACTTCATATAGTAATTTACTTTGGTTTGTAGTGAACGTTACATAGTAATTCACTAGAATTCGTGGGAAAATGCTACAAAACTGTATAAAAGGTGCCATTTTGGTGTACTTATTCATTCATGAACTCTTACGTATCTTTAGTAAGGTTAACAGCTAATTTTTATCGTAAAGACTTCGTTTTCGATGATTTAATTAAACTTGTACTCTTTGCCCACCTGTCGGCTTTTGCTGCCCTAACCCCGTTGACCTTGGCTCATCCCGCTAATTTCTGGGTCGCTTCTGTGCACTTTATTGATTTATGTACTTTGTGTTGTCGTATTTTCGTCTGTTCCGCCGCTGGATTATCATCATTTTTCCAGGCGACTTCTTTTTACGTTTAAAACGAAGGAGGTGCCTTTGAAGAACACCAGAGAACAGGTTAGTGTCCTTTGTACGACCGTTGTTTGTCCAATTTTATCACAGACTATATTGACTTGTCCATAAATTGCCTTTTTCAGGCCCCCTCTGCGAGCGAAATGAAGCCGTTCCGAGTAAATGTGCCGAGATTCCTCTTCTACTACGCGTGTGCGTTCGCCGTGTTGTCGATTGCCGTCTACAAGCCCCTTCCGCAGGGATTCTGCAAGTCCACCCTCGATCGGGCCATCATGCACGTCATTGAGCCCGGTCTCAGGCTGACATACTACTGGCCGGTGAGTCATAGCGGCGCCTTTTGTGACAAACAGCTGGTTTCTCCACCCCGTTTCGCCAACGGCGACGAACTTTGCGCGGCGTGTTTCCCGAAACCAAAACAAGCCACCGTTTGTCGGTGGCAGTGGCGTTCATTTGACTAGTTATGAATGAATACGTTCATAAATAAGATTTTTGTATGATCTCAAAAAGAATAGACGGTAAAGTCTGTCAAAGCGGTCAAAAAGGTTGTTCAAACAATAAAATTATAAAATCGTAGTTTAAGCGTTCAGCTTGCTATTTTCTCCAGTAGTGTTCGCGTAATAATGCTGTTTTGGAAAATTAAATTGGACTAGTTACTCATAAAAACCGAAATTTCCGCACTCCTTGCATAATCTGATTTAACAGCTGGAATACTTAAGTTTGGGAGGCAGCTGGAATATTTAAGTTTGGGAGGCAAGAGGCGAAAACCGTTTGTGGAGGTCTTGAAAATTGCCGCTTGAAATTCGTTTTATTAGCTGCCGAAAACTACTTCTTGGACATTCTAATACTCGAAAAATTTCATCATTTTTGCTTATATAATTTTATAATTAAAATATACAAGACAAAAATATTCCAATTTGTTCTCTCGTTCGAAAATTCAGTTGTTTTTGTGCCGACAATTAAAGATTTTCTAACAGTTTCAACGTATTTTTCCATATTTTTGAAAATAGTGTTTGTCTAAGCATGGCAGAAAATTAGATCTGACATAGAAAAACATTGGCCGTGACTTTCCGTTGGGGGTCGCGCCGAGCCAAATTTCTCACTTGGGGGACTCGCGCCATACGTCGATTGGGTAATGTGGGATGGGGTCGCGCAAATGGACCCCACGGGTAGCTTGTTTATGTGTGGCTGTGGAAAAATTTGTTTTTCTGGAAAGCTGGGTTTTGTAGCTAACAACAGAAGTGTTATTGCTCGTACAATAAACAGATTTCAAATTTTTCGGGGGCGTGGACATACAAGAGGACGTAGGTTCCACAGGCTTCCGCAATTTGAAAAGCTGTATTTTGGCTACTTATGCAGACGCGCAAGTGAGGGTATACTGTAATTTGGTACTGGATCACCCTTCCGCCTAAAATTCAAAGCTAAAACTTGTTCACATATGCGCGTGGATTCTGTGCACTCGCTGCAAAAATCTGTGCCCAAAAGTGAGTGCAACCGGGTGCGCAGTTTTCCATAGTAAGTACGTCGAACTGCTCTGGTTCTCACGGGCCGGGTCATTTGGAAAACTTTGGTCTGCCCGACCCTGTACGACCCCGGTCAGATTGCCACCCACACGAACCAGGGTTCGATCCCGGTCGGTGACATTTTTTTTGAACGACTAATATTAACTTATATGTAAGGTAGAAACATTATTAAGTTATTTAAAGCAGTTTAAAAAATCGTTGTACCGATTTATACAAAATTAAAAATTGTCTTTTTCATACCGGGTCAAATTATTCTCCTTTCAGAGCCGAATCTTCTTCTCCACGACGAGCGGCATGGTGTGGTGGACGCGACTGGTGTTGAACAATCTGTCGAAGCTGATCGGGCCCGTGTGGGATGGCACCGACTCGCTGCACATGGAGACCGTGCACTGGGAAGGCGTCAAGGTCCGTGTGTACAAGCCCCTGCGCAACGCCTCCACCGACGGCGCCGTCATCTTCATCCACGGTGGTGGGTTCGCCCTCGGCAATATTGAGATGTACGAGTCGCTCACCAGGAGAATCGCCAAAATGTCAGTTTCCCCTATTTTAAAAATTAAAATCGATCGTTTTAGGCTGAATTCCGTGGTGGTTTCGATCGATTACCGCCTGTCGCCGGAAACTCCGTTCCCCGGAGGCCTCTACGACTGCGAGAAGGTCATCGAGTACTTTATGAGCATAGCCGAGGAACAGTACAACGTGGACACTTCCAAAGTAGGCTCTAACAGCTGAATAATTCGATACCGTATTCAGGTTGTGATCATGGGCGATTCGGCCGGTGGTAATTTGGCGGCCGTCATCACCCAGCGTCGTCAGCTGCGTCAGGCCGAGCCCCGTTTCGCAGGACAGGTTCTCATCTACCCGCTGGTCCAGATGGCCGATCTGCAGTCCAGCTCGTACCGATTCTTCCAGAAACGTCTCGAAGGCTTCGCCCTCGTCGGTGGGTGTCTTTTTGCAATAGCAAGCTGTGTCCTGCGCCGAAGAAGTCGATGTTTTTGCAAGGGGTCGGAAAATTTTCTGGACATAACTCGTCCCGATGCAAAAGATCTACGGTTGACAGTAGTTTTTCTAAACGTCAACAGCCGAATTCCGGAACGCCGCGTCTGAAGCCACTTTACTAAGCCTAAATTGTTCAGTTTTCGGACCGAGGTCGCGAAAACTGAACATAATTCATAGCTTCTTTGATTGATTGCTAAAGACGTCCTGCTGTGTTGCACTGTTGATGCAGTTTTGCGCTTCTCTGACCATTCCACAATTCGGTCCAAAACCAAAAATGTCTTTTCTGTGTGTATTCATTAAAATTACAATCATACGCATTTATTTCATATTTTTCGCCGCGTTAGGCACGTTTCGCCGTCCTGTCGAAATGACCGGTTGCTAACATACTTGGGCAACTAACCGCGGGGGTCTATTTTGCGACAGTCACCTCGATTGGTGCGCCAGCTTCGAAAATTTGTGACGGGCTTTTTCTTTAACAGAATTTGCCGAAAAGTGAAACTTGTGACAGCCCTTCTATAGCATATAGCGTATTTTGCCAACGTATGGCTGTTAAAAATCGGATATATTTACCACGTTCTTTAAAGATTTCTCATTGCCGGAATTTTCTAAATTGGTTTTTGTGAGAAGTTTGGTCTCAACGAAAGTGTTGGATCCCAAGCGGATTATGCCCACGCTCCAACCAGCGTAGCATACTTATGTGCACGCCGAAGCCTAAATAGACAGCTTTTGTGGCCGTACTCGGCCCAAATACTTTTTACGGGTACACTTGAACAGGGACTTTGTTTTGGCAAGAAAAGGGAGCATTCTGGATATAATGGACCAATGCGAAAGGCTCAAGAAGTAAGCCCCCTCCTCCAATAATATGCGGAGACTAAAGAACAAAGATTCCCCAATTTTTACAAACTCCCCATACAAAGCAAATCCCTAATGGAAAGCCCCTCAGCACCTTGTGTTCAGCAGTTATGTCTGGTATCGACTGAAATTTATGAACTCTTGGAATAAGCTCTTTTTTGTAACAATCTAAGCGGTATTGATTGTCATAAAGTAGGCTATCGAAAAAATACTTTTGATCAGTCAAGGAAAATTTATTCCTTCGCGCAACAGTGATCTCTCATCAGTAGAAAATTGTGGAACCAACTGCGCTCTATTTGCGTAATGTACTTACCTGCTGCATTTGTAGATCCCGAATCCGTGGTGCTCTACTACATGTTCTACGCTGGAATCGACATGGATCGCCACCAACACCTCGCCAAGTACGCCCTCACCAATGGCCACGTGGCTAAGGAACACCGCCACACCGTCGAGAAGGTACCGCCCATCTTTCGAATACTGTAATGGTTACTGCTGTGTTCAGGTGTTACGGTACCACGAGTTCTCGTCGAACCACAGCTACGCGGGAGAGACGTTGCCGGAGAGAAAGGAAGTGGAGGAACACGCACAGCTGCAGAAGATGATGGCGCCTTGGATCACGAATCCAGAGTTCTCCCCCATCATGCGAGAGGTTTTTTTTCTTTTTGAAATTGTGAAAATTGGGGAAATTTAGGACCTCTCTGGCCTGCCGAAGGCCTTCGTCATGACCTGTGAATTCGACGTTCTGCGAGATGAGGGAATCATGTACGGGAGGAGGCTTCAGGTAAATATTTATCTCTATCTCTCTCTCTCTCTCTCTTTAACTTCAATTTTTCCAGGAAGCCGGCGTTCCGACGACAATCCGCAACTACGAGAACGGTTTCCACGCCATGCTCAACTTCCACTACGAAATCGAAGAAGCAGCCTCTTCGCTGCGAGACATCGTCCGCTGGACCTACGACGTTATGCAGTCCGCATAGCGACTTTCTGTACTTTTTAGCCTGATACTCTTTATTAACTCTATTGACACGGGATATCATTCGATATTGTATGCTATGCTACCTCACTCGATGCGGGGTGTTATGATAGTTTTTCTAAGTTGTTGATAACTCGGTTATGACGGATGATGTACATAGTTAGTGATAGCTTCAAGCTGTGATTATGTTCCATCGCATGTATTAAACATTTCGAGTCGGTTCAGTGGTTTATGGGGTAGGGTTCTCCCGGGTCATTTGGAAAATTTTGGTCGGCCCGTTTTCCTTGGACCACCCAGTCAGATTGCCACCCACACTACCAGGGTTCGATCCCGTTCGGTGACATTCTTTTTTCACGACTAATAGTGCCCAAGTGTGGCTACGTTTACGGACAAAAGTCCGACGGTAGCCCCGCCTACGACAAAAGATCCGAAAGGTGCGACAAAAGATCCGAGGACAATTTTTGATCGAGCCCTGAATGGATGTAAATGCGCTCCGATGCCCAAATTCTGGCCCATGGTCAAAATTAGTTTCAAACCGAAAGGCTTAATTTTCACATGTTCCGCGACAAACTATTTTTTCAAAAGAAAAGTATGCAAAAGGTTAAAAAAAACCCCAGCCCTCATTGAAATTGATCTTTTGAAGTAAACTGTCATTTTTTCTTATAGTTCTTGCCAAAACTACTTCCGAACAGCGTGCCAATGTTCTGATGTTGTTTGTAGAGTAAAGGGCATGTACGCAGCCAAATCGGCCGAGGTTTGGCGATGAGTATATTTGACCAAAAAATGAATTAACGATTACTTGGATTTTTAACTTTTGCAAGGAAAGATTAATTAATCGCGAAGATACGGAAATCGAAAATTGAAAAAGTGTCATTGTTCGCTAAATGGATGTAAATGCGCTCCAATGCCAAAATTCTGACCCATGGTCAGAGTTGGTTTCCAGAACGTCGTAGCTTGTGATTGAAAATAGAAATTTGTGATTGAAAATAGAAAAATGATTTATATGGTGCGGTTCGCGGTTATAACGCGGTTGAATAACCAAAATTTCTTAACAAATCAGGCTGCCATCACGGAGCCACCATTGCGTCCCTTACTGTTAGCCAAAATTAGAGGCAAAAATAGGTGTCGCCAAAACGAAATCTTATGCTAATTGCGGAAACATGCTCTATCGGTCATAATTGGACTACGATTTTCCAATACCAACACTGCATCAGTTGGACATACTAATTTTATTGGCACGATTTCAATTTGGCGACAGATATATGCCAAAAATGGGAAAAGCAAACAAAGAATAGTATTTTGACTGAAAAAACAAATACAGAATCGGATACGATTACTATCTGGAAAAGTCCGGTTTTAGTTTGGAAAACGAGCGTTGTTAGCTATAGTCTTTGCCAATTTTACTTCTTGGCCGTTTCGCAAATGTAACCCTGACGCAGTAGTGAGTGAGTGAGTGAGTGAGTGAGTGAGTGAGTGAGTGAGTGAGTGAGTGAGTGAGTGAGTGAGTGAGTGAGTGAGTGAGTGAGTGAGTGAGTGAGTGAGTGAGTGAGTGAGTGAGTGAGTGAGTGAGTGAGTGAGTGAGTGAGTGAGTGAGTGAGTGAGTGAGTGAGTGAGTGAGTGAGTGAGTGAGTGAGTGAGTGAGTGAGTGAGTGAGTGAGTGAGTGAGTGTGTGAGTGTGTGAGTGAGTGAGTGAGTGAGTGAGTGAGTGAGTGAGTGAGTGAGTGGATTTTTTCGGTGTCAATTTTTTCTGCTATAAGGTACGCATTTGAAGGTTTGCCTCTTGTTTTTAAAAGTGAGGCATGCCAACACTAGACATTGAACATTTTTCAGAAATCCAGCCCCTCCAAAACAGAGGATCCTCATACTAAGGGTTTTTTATTCAATACTCTGCAGGAGTATCAACAGCATATGCTTTTTCTGAACATGTTTCAAAGGAATTGTTTGATGACGCCTTTTGTATTAATTCAAGTAAATTTGGCATAAAATATTTTTCAGTTTTCTAAATTTAGGATGACTGGCATTCTCTATCGTTGCAACCATGGTGTTGCTGAATCGCGTCTTCTTTCAGGGCATGATGAATCTGGAGAAGTCAAGATTGACGTTGGCTTACAGATAAACCATGTTATGGCCTTCTGTTGTTCGATTTTCTGTTTGGCTCTAATTTATAATTTTGTTGCATCTAATCTTTTTCTGTAAAAGGAAAGTTTCACTTTTAAATTGCTCAATTGAATGAAGATGTGAGAATACCAGAAGTCAAAGCCACGCTGCGCGGTTAGGTAGCCTTCGGCCGCCGCAGTTAGTTCTCGCGGGAACCTGCCGCTCGGCTTGGACGTTTGGCCCCGCGGCCTCTTCGCGCCAGAGCGGTTCCCGGCCGCCCTTGGCACCCTTCCATCGCTCCCCCAGCACACACCACTAGTGTCTAACAATGTCTCCCAGTACCTCTGTATGACTGTGCTATGCTGTATATCTAAGCGTGTTTCTATGCCCCTGTTTCTCTCTCTCTCTCTCTCGTCTCTTTCTCTGTATTTCTCTGTACCTCTCGTTTTTCCAAATGTGCCTCCGTCTATTTACCTCCTTATGTAATTGTCTCTGCGTCTCTATGTTTTGGTATGTCCTACGTCCCTCTATAGACAAACACGTGTCAAAATTAGAAAAGTATGAATTCGGATATGTTAATTTGGAGGGGTCGTTCGGACGTATAGTCTGTGTCCGAACACCAAACGGCCTTCCTGATAATTTCATACAAAAAGAAACATTGCTCGAACGCTATTTTGTCTGCTTTCTCTGCGCACTCCTATCAAAGCGCACTCCCTCGCGCGTCCGCAATTGGCGCCCTTTCTGATCTACTAGAATCGCGGCGGGACCGGATACCTAGAATCCTTTAAGGTACCAAAGGGGCTGTTGTTATTTGAACACACACCTTTCGATTTAACGAATTCTTTACCGCGACAATGCCTCCCATAGGAAAGCCGATCGACAGTCCAGAATTAGCGGTTTTCGTCCCAAAAAGCGAATTTGAATGAGGCTTTGCTTTTTAGCGTCACTTGATAATTATAAAAAATCTATTGCTGATGAACGATTATTATTTTAAAAAAATACTTCCAGTTTTAGCAAATGTGTGTGCCGCTTATTTAAACCTACGTCACGAAGACTTTACCAGTGTTTCGAAACCGCCTTCCAATGCATTCCAGAAACTTTTTTTTTTACAATAAACGATTTTTCAGGTCAATATATAATCATCAACATGTTTCTTCCAGTGGAAACGCTGCTTACTGTTCTTAGAAAGGTTGGTTTTAGAAAATTAGAGACGTGCCAATGTTTCGCTGTTGTTCACAGAATTACGCATGGCATGTTGGATACGTAGGCATTGTAAAAATCGGCCGAAAGTCGAGAAGTATACATAAAGTTAAAAAAAATTAGATAGTTTTTAAGGAAAAAAAAGTTTTCCTAAAGCACATGTGAGAACCCCAATAGAAAATTTCAGATGCGACCCCGCGCCCTTTGCAGACTTCGACAAACCTCAAAGTGGATGGACGGATTTGTAGAAAAATACAGATTTATAATTAATGCCCGATTTGACCCCACCGACGGAATGTTGTCTATTTCATTGAGAATGAGAGATAATGGAGAGGTTGGTTGCTTAATTTTGGGACCGCGATTTTTATTATTATATTTTCAGCAAGATTTTGTAGATAGAAACCTTTTTTTAAATTTTTAATTTATGTTAATTTTGAAAGCGGTTCAATTGGAGCATTGGAGGGGCGGGGCGCGCCGCAAAGTGCCGCATGGTTTTCCGTAAGGCGTTAAACAGCGGGCAGGCGAAATCGTCATATAAATGTTTTCACGCCGTAGACTATTTTGCAGTTATAGTTTATTTTTGCGAATTAATAATGTCATATTATATTTAAAGACTTTTCCAATTAAGTATTGTTTTCAGGATGGAGTACTATTTCAATTGGTGCCCTATGAGCATCACTCAATGCACCACCAATTGATACAATACAAAACACCCGTTAAAGGCTTTATAATTGAAAACCCATACACACAACTGTCCGCTTTTAAACTATTCAAAGTTTGCTTGGTAAAAAGAAAAACCTCAATGTTGGTTAATTTAATGGTTTAGGAAAAAAGTACAGCAAACACACGTATGATTTATCGAGAGATTGATATTTTCAATAACAGTTTAGCGCCAATAATTGAGGCTCTTCACTTGAATTGCGAAATTTTGGTTACATGTTTTCACCACTTGGGCGACGGAGATATTGAAAACTTCCAAATGAATGTTCGTTGTAATCGCATGCTGAACCATAACGAAATTCGTGGTTACAGACCAAAGCTAGTACGTTTCAAAACTCGCTAACGCACACGCACACTCACACACTCACACACTCACACACTCACACACTCACACACTCACACACTCACACACTCACACACTCACACACTCACACACTCACACACTCACACACTCACACACTCACACACTCACACACTCACACACTCACACACTCACACACTCACACACTCACACACTCACACACTCACACACTCACACACTCACACACTCACACACTCACACACTCACACACTCACACACTCACACACTCACACACTCAAACACTCACACACTCACACACTCACACACTCACACACTCACACACTCACACACTCACACACTCACACACTCACACACTCACACACTCACACACTCACACACTCACACACTCACACACTCACACACTCACACACTCACACACTCACACACTCACACACTCACACACTCACACACTCACACACTCACACACTCACACACTCACACACTCACACACTCACACACTCACACACTCACACACTCACACACTCACACACTCACACACTCACACACTCACACACTCACACACTCACACACTCACACACTCACACACTCACACACTCACACACTCACACACTCACACACTCACACACTCACACACTCACACACTCACACACTCACACGATCATAAATAGTAATTCTTCAGTATCTAGATGAACACGTCATCGGTAATTTTACGAAAACTCCATCTTGCTAGCTTCAGCGGTTGGCCATCTCAAGCGAGCCGCCTTATCGTGCAGACACCCCGATGCTGCATTTCGCCTGCGAACATTTTTAGAGGTAATTTTACTTTTTATATCTCTACTTTATATTATTTCATGTTTTTTTCTTTAGGAAGTTCGTCGAAGCAAAAGCGCCCGTGGAAATCTGGAATTCCTATCCTACGGCGTGGATTTCGAGCACTCTCCTAATGAATGTTCTATTTCCGTTTATGAATTTTGGCAAGGAGATAAATTTTTTAATGGCGGAGTGAGTTCTTTGATTATATTAAAACTGAATAATACACAATGATTTATTATTTTCAGGCAATCGATCATCAACATTTTCGGTAAAAAAACCCCGGTATTAATTAGGCACTAGCGCGGTTTCGGTTTTGTCAGACGCTTTCTCCACAAAAATCGGCTGAAATAGCAGTTTTTGGCGTTTCAATCGAATTTTTGAAAAACTTTGGAATACAAGATTTTAAACTTTGAACATTTCATTCTGGGCAGAATTTGATGAAGAATCCTTTGATAAAAACAGTTTTTCTGGCTCACAACACATGAAACCGTGATAACCCAAAAACCAATACTTTTCACACGATTTTGTCGTTTTCGATTTTTTCCAGTGTTCCAAACTCGAAATCAAAACCCAATTTGTTTTCTCCGTCATCAGCAGACAATTTACTTTTGAATGAACCCCTAAACAGCCTGATAGCGCAAATTTGACGGGAGGTATGAATTTTCAAATCAAAGTGCTATTGTTTCGCTGTAAAAAAAACGGAAATGGAAATGTGAAGTGATTTTTCAACTTTCTGGATCCCAAGTACCCTACAGTAAACATATAAGCTCAAACGGAGACAAAAAATTTTCAATCTGTCCGCAGGGTGCGCCGCACACTCAGACATCTCGTCTTGAATGATTTAAAAAAAAGGTATTTTTAAATGAAAACACAAATGAAATTTCAATGTATGTTTTTCAGTACCCAAAACGTGGCAAAAGTGAACTGATAATATGTTTAAATGCCGATTCCACTTCTTCCTTCAAATGAGAAAAGTCGATAGCACAAGTAAAGTGAAAATCTGGCAGATATCTATCTTTTGGAAAGCATTTGAGATCCTGATAGTCAAACTGCTTCTGTATGTACTCCGAAGCTTCTTCATAGTTGTTAGATCCTGAGAGTATAATTTCGATTTTAAAAACCCAACATTACTCACCGTTATATTCAGGAAAACAGACTTCCAAGGGCACACTTTGCAGTTTCTCTTTGAATTTGTCGACTTTGTTCAGGAAAATAACTCTTGCACAATGCATGTGTTCAAGATTTTCACAAAATAATTCGTATCTCTCCGTAGATTCTAGTATAAGATTTTTCTGTAAACTTTTTTGTCTTTATAAAAAATCTATTCCAAACTGATTAATCGTTGAATTGGTCGTATTCGTCAAGGGGAATGCAGAAGATAATTGCATCGAAGAAGTCGTAGTGGGAGAGCCAGTGTTTTTTATAATTCATTTTTTGATCGTCGAGACTGATCAACCTAAATGGAGAAATTCGGAAGAAACTATTTTTGAGGCTGATTTGCTATTAATGAAGTTCCAGGCTACGAAAATCGATAATTATGACTTGCGCGCGCCGCGCCAAACTGTAACTATTTGGTAACGAGTTTTTCATTCGGCGTATAATATCGTTTGACTGAAAATATTACATTTACAGAAATACTTGAATCGATTAAAACAACGATTTAGTATTTAGGCTGATTTAGATATTCTATGACCCATATTATTTATACAGTCTTCGCCAATTTTACTTCTTGACCGATTCGCAAATGTAACCCTGACGCAGTATTGCGTACGTATAAAACACAGGATTTTCGTACCCAAATTTGCGTCTGGTGTCATTTGCATAAAGCTAAGAGCGAAATCGGGCGAAGTAGCATTGGCGACGACTATATATCTGTCGCCACCCAGCGTGTGTGTGAGTGTGCGACTGTGTGTATATGTGTGTAAGTGTCTAAGTGTGTGTAGGTGTGTATGTGTGTATATGTGTGCGTGTGAGTGTGTGCGTGTGGGTGTATTGTGTGTGTACGTGCGTGTGTTTGTTATAACTTCAAATGTCGAATATAATACTTTATTTATAGGAAAGCGACTGTTCACCACTGGAATAATACTGTAAGCGGGCGGAGGGCGCCGATTTCGAATCTCTACGCTCTACACAACCGAGATGGAAGCTCATTGGGCAAGGACACTTATCAGGGAGGGTACAAGGGAATCATAAAGGGGCAGTTGGGAACTATAGGGTAATATTTTCTTTTTTAAAAACGCTCTATTTACAGGGAATTATTGGGGAAATTGAAATAAGTGTAGGGGTTAGCTTGAGAGTAGGCTGGGTAACCGTAGGCCGCGGCTGAGTAACTGCCATCGAGGGCTGGGTAGTAGGGGTAGTAGGAGTTGTAAACCTGGGGACTGCTGATGGAGGTGGCTGGCACGGGAACCGAAAGCCCTGAGGCGGTTGAAGAGGGCACCGAAGTGGCAGAAGTGCTCTGTACAAGTTGGTTTAAATGATAGATGACCAGTTACTTACAGAGGAGGGCTCACTGCTCCAGGAGGAGTCTCCAAGGCCGGAGCTGGATCTGGTGGAAGGAGAGGGAGCCTTGTCTCCAGGAGAGAGGGAGGACTTTAGAGGAGATCTGAAATGTTTGCATATTTCCCGCGTCAGTATCTGTGTCTCTGTGTCTCTGTGTCTCTGTGTCTCTGTGTCTCTGTGTCTCTGTGTCTCTGTGTCTCTGTGTCTCTGTGTCTCGGTGTCTCGGTGTCTCTGTGTCTCTGTGTCTCTGTGTCTCTTTGTCTCTGTGTCTCTGTGTCTCTGTATCTCTGTCTATGTCTCTTTCTGTCTGTCTGTCTGTCTGTCTCTCTATCTCTCTCTCTCACTCTCTGTCTCTCTCTCCCTCAACTCACCCCGTCTCCGGTTCACTGTTCATCTGCGGTGTGTAGTCATTCTTCACCGCCGTCATGTCATCCGCCTCCTTCTTTGCCTCAACCTTAGGCTTCTGTTTCTCCTGTTGACGATGCTTAGCTCTGCGATTCTTGAACCACACCTGAAATACACAATTTGTCTTTGACAACAAGATTTCTCCAAAATTCCGGTAGCGGAAAATCGATTCGACCTACGGGATTAGTCCCCTTATCAGGCGGTCCCTCACCGCCCCAGTCCCCCTGAGTGACTTATGTGCATTCGCTTTGTCAGCTACTACTTTTTGTGTTAGCTCTCTCTCTCTCTCTCTCTCTCTCTCTCTCTCTCTCTGTCCACGTCTCCCTCATTTTTGTCCATCCCTGTACACTAATTTTTTGCTACATACACTCTTCTCGACCCGACCTGTCAGTCCTCATTGTTCAATGTATCAACTCAAAATATGTCAATGAATCGGACCCATTGTGACCTTTTCACGGCGGGTGCCCTTAGCAAGAGCATGGGAGCAGCGGTTTTCTTTTGCATGTGCTGGTACGTTTGGAATGGCTGGAAGAGTTTGATTGAGTAGCATTACCAACGAGCCATAAATACGAACACCTGCGAAAATGAGCAGACGTTTTAGCTTTCAGCTGACAATTTTGGCGATTTTTAAAACTAATGGCGCATGTTGTTGGTTGCTAAAACACTCTAAAGTATATTCTTCTTTGAAACGATACTCAGCAGAAGACAAATAATAAGAATAAAAATTGCCTTGGTGCCTAATGCCCATTTCACATGCAATTTAGCACCAAAGCGACCAACATTGCTACAAGTTGGCTTCTACTGAGTATCATAACCTGTATAAATGTAGCATTAGAGTTCCTTTGTGTATCATGTGGTTGGGAGCAGCTAAAACAAATCCTATCCGAGTTTTTGCAAAAATCAACTACTTTGCGTGCGCAAAAGGGTGCCTGAGTTATTTTTGAATCTTATTTAGTTCTGTAACTTTTTCACAAGTCAGAAATCGATTATGCCACTAAATGCAATGTTTTTCAGCTTAAAATTTGCTATCGAATACTTTTTAATATATAAGTTTTTCCAAAGTTTGAAGGTAGTTACAGTATCCCGGAGGGCGATTACACTACTCCGCATCAAAAATCGATTATCGATTTATTCTGCTCTACAACTTTCTCTCAAGTATGAAATCGATTCCGAAACTAGTCTTTGTCAACGTAAAATTTTCTATCGATTGCACACCTAACATGTGAGTTTTTCTCAAGTTCGAGGGTAGTTACTGTATTTAGGTCGGATTACTGTAATGAACTCGGAGGTCAATTACAGTACACTGACCCAACAATAGATAATCGATTTCTAGAACAGTTTCTCGTCCAAAAATAAGAGTTTTCTTAAGTTGAGGGTTGTTACAGTATTTCGGATGTGGATTACCTTACTCCGCCTCAAAAATCGATAATCGATTTTTGAAACTGTTTTTCGTATTAGAGAATTCTTGATAACTTACACAGAAATAGGGTTTGACGCTACCACTTTGAATTTTTCTGACCACTGGTTTCTGAATCGACCTTTTCGATTCTATCCTACTTAAAAAAATCCCAAACTCACTTGAATCCTGCTCTCTTGTAGATTTATCTGTTCCGCCACCTTCTCCCTAGTAAAGACATCTGGGTAGTGCGTTGTTGAGAACAAAGTTTCCAGAACTTCCAACTGTTGCCGGTTGAAGGTGGTCCTCTCCCTTCGATTCTTGCGAGGAATCATGGCTAAAACGCAATTTTAAGTACTGAAAGCACCCCCTGATTTTAAAATTCCATCTAACTATCTTACCAAACATACCTGGATTGTACCCAGTGGTGGGGAACATAGCCAGAGTAGCCGCGGGCACTGTAGGCATGGCGTAACCGAAGCTCTGCCCAGGCGTCGTTGTAGAAGGGCATGGCAGGTAGGCTGCTTGAAATGCTGCACTGTACGACATTTCTGAAATTGGAGCAGGTTTACTGTAGCCGAAGGTGGTTGAAGGCAAAAGAGAAAGGCATCGATTGGTTACGGTGTGGTCGGGTGCGATAAGCGAGCCACACGGCCGAAAACCACACAAAGTGATACGGTAACAGGGGACTCAGGACCAAAACAAAGTGGAGATTTCAGGAAAACGGAAGGAATTCAAGAGAAAAGTGTGATTTGGGTAACATTCTGGGAAAACTGTACTGTAGCTTGAAGCAAGGAAAGGTCTTACATGTTTTTTTGTCTAAGGGGACCTCGTGGTTCAAAAATTTCAGAGTAGGCTAGTGTAGTGGTTAAATGAGCGTAATCAAAGTTTAAAGTTTGTTTTCGATTTTCGCTGACCAAACAACTTGAAATCATAACATTTTACCAACGTTTCAGTGTGGAACTTTGAGTTGTATAGTGCGTTTCCAAAAAAGAGACAAGGAATGGGATTTTTCTAAAGGACTAGGTGCATTTGGTCCCGCCGCGATCGGTTAATTGCCTGCGCACTCCTACTTTACAGTGGTATTTTGCTTTTCTCATAAAATGTTTTCAATTTTGCAAATCATCATTGCGTATGGGTATCAAAGTCGCTGAAAAGTCGTCGATCTTTCGTTTGAAATAGACTATACCAATGTTTCACAGTGGTTCTTTGAGTTTTGCTGAGTTTGGCGTTGTACATACGATACTCAGTCAACATAAGCAGTCGAAATCTAAGCAACGTATTAACGGTTTTTAGGTTTTTACCTCAAGTCTAAGTGATATAAGTGCTTTCACTCACCAAAAACTTCTTAGTCAAGCAATTTTGAAGCATATTTTCCCCTCAAAGATTCAAGTAGATCACATACGGAACAAAATTTGATCACTAGGAGTGTATTACTGTAAAATTACAGGAGTTTGAGCCTTAAACCCGTTAAAAAATGCAATCGTTAGAGTTTGGCAAATACCGCGAAGGTAGGGCTGTAATTTAAATTGAATTGCAATTTACACTAGCGAACAGGTCAATATTTTTTTTTTGGGATCACCATGCACTTTTTTGATGGGAAATTTCGTTGCAAATCTTAATAATTTTCCCTATTTCCAAAACATTGTTAACAAACTTGATTGCCTTTGAGGGAATTTGCAAAGGTACCCTCAGGTTCCTTTGAGGCTTTAGGGGGACTGAAGAAATGGTAACCCCCTGTTGCGGCGATTTGTAGAGGGCTGAGGAAAAATAGCCCCCCAAGACCATAGTTTTTCGGCGACATGGTGCATCGGCCCGAAACTTGGTTCTGGCGCGTTTTTCTATTGTAGTGAGACCAAATCACGGTAACCTCGACTTTCAATGATTCTCAAAACAACATTATACAGCGTTACAGTAACAAAAACGCAAGCACAGAGATTCAGATCACATTGAACAGTATGTTTGCAAACTGCTATAGGTTCATGTTTTGGTGAGGATGGGGTTCAGCCTAGAAGCAGAAGCTGACATACTTTTTGCTAAAGCTGGTTGGGCCAATTTGGCTGCTTGAATAGCCTGAGCATTCAATGTCAGTTTCTAAGAAGAACATGGAAACATTGACACGCTATGTCGAAATAGATTTGACCACTACTAAAGGAGAAATAGTGAACGACTGACTGTCATATAGCCTAATTATCCAAAGATTACGACCCACCCCACTTTCGTGCCCTTGAGTTATAATTACCGTAACCTCTCGTGACAGTATCTCGGGGTCATTTGATGTCACCTGCAGTCAGGGGGTGCGATTGACGCATGTCCCCCTGGTTGCGTAGGCGATAATCACCGGATGTCTGCGAAAAATGACAAATTCACGCATTGCTGAGGGCATACGGGTTCGATAACAGAAAAACGGACTTTTTTGGTAAAAAAAGTGATTTAGTTTTTTGAAAGATAACACAGATAAATTTTGGGACTAAAATGTACAAGGCAATGCAACAATGTATTTGGAGGGGCTTGGGTTTTAGACAAGGACCTTAAGGCACTTAGATTAAGAGCTTAAGGTACTCCCATAAGAGCTTTACGTTTTTCGTTTAAGATCGTAATGCACTTCACTAAAGAGCTAAAGGATCCCTTAAAATCATAAGGTATTTCACCTAAGAGCTTAAGGTAATTTGCGTAGGAGCTTAAGGTACTTTCAACAGTTCCACCTTAAGAACCTTAGCACTTAGGGTCACTTAACGTGAAAGTTTTATATTTTCTTCACAGCATATTCGACCGCCTGGTGTTTACGAGGCTCAGCCAGCGTCAAGCAGTCAGCCGCAGCTTAGGCACTATCACAAAGGTGGCGTGGGCCTGGTGGTCAAGTGGTTAGTAGAATTGACTACCAAGAAAACAGTTGTTGTTTCGAGTCCCAGACCGTGCCAAATGGTCTACAGTATCCTTTTATAAGTACTACAGTACCCCTTTTGGCTTGTTAATGGTTTAAGGTCTATTTGGGGGGGGGGGCGGAGGGTCCCGAAGGGAAAGCTTGGCAAAATGGGGTTCTAAACGTTGTGAACAGTTAAGAAAAAGGTTTATAAAATTCAAAAAAAAACTTCGAAACTTAATGCTTACAGAATATGATACTCAGGCAAGAGCTAGAAGCCAAATTTTCAAATTCACCTTAACTAAGGCCTTAAAAACCACTCAATCAGCTCAAAGATGTAGCTTCAAGTTGGTTTACGGTATGTCCCAACCAGCTGGCAGCAACTATTTACAACCAGCCGGTTGGTCCTAATCTTTAGGAGGAGAACAGTTGCCTAATACCTTCCTTATTAGTCGGTTTGCAAAAGGGTTTAGGAGGTTTAAGGCTCGTCGGCTGGCGCTAATCGTTTGGGGCTACAGTGACAGTCGGCTGGTGCTAATCTGGGGAGTGCGTGTGGAAGGAGGGGTGTTGCGTAAGGCAAGGGCAATAAGCCGCTTAGCGACTCTTGGCGCTCGTTAGAATAACAGAGACAACTGATAGGCACAGGCACACTGGCCACGCCCCGCCCCCATCGATCTACCGTACCTCCTCCGCGGCTGGCTGGTTGCGACCTAGTGTCAGCCGGCGAGGCGACAACCGGTTGGGAGAGAGAGAGGGACTAGCGAGGATTAGGGAAATGAGGAACGCAGGAGAGAAGACCACAAAGGGGAACTGTATCGGGTGGAATGGACGAAACTGAACTACAAACTACAAAGGGGTTGGAAACTTGAGTAGGAGGCTTGTTTTTGAACCCTCAGTTTCCACATTTAGGCTTAATTCTGCCCTTCTGCATGTATATAAGTTACCAGTTACAAGTTTGTCAAACAACAACAAACAGATTGACGCGTAAATCCGGCGCCTTTTCGTCTCATAGGTACTTAGATGACAATTTTTCAACACCTAGAAATATGCAAGGCGTTTTGCCCCTCCTCCTCTTCTCTCTCTCTTTCTCTCTCTCTCTCTCTCTCTAACTGTCTATCTCTTTTCTCTTTCTATCAATCTTTCTGTTTCTCTGTTTCTCTATCTCCCTTTTTCTCTTTGTCCAAGTTTCTCTGTTCTCAGATTCTCTTTCCCTCATTGTCCCTGTCTCACTCTTTCACTCTTTCACAGTTTCTCTGTCTCTGTTTTTTTCTTTGTCTACGTCAATCTCTCTATCTCTCTGTTCCTCTGCCTCGCTGTTTCACACTCTCTCTATCGTTCTATGTCTCCCTTTCCTGCTCCGTTTATCTGTATATATGTATCTCTCTCTCTGTCTCTATTTCTCTTGTTTTGATTCTGTCAGTTGAAGTTAAATATCATGATAGAGCGAAAATGAAAGAGACAGTGAAAAGTTAGAAATTGAGAGACAAAGAGATAGAGAAAGCAGAGAAAGAGCAACAAAATGACATAGAGAGAGAGAGTAAATAGATACAGAGAGGCTAAGAGAGTAAGAAAAGATAAATTGAGAAATGCTCAAATTCCATTTTTTTCACTTACGCGAAATTTACATTATTATTTGTCATTGGATTTTTTTATTGGAGTACTCTAATTTGGCTCGCGCAAAGACCAACATGTTGGCAACCTGAGCATCTAACGTTATTAGCAAAAATGACGCGATATTGCGTTTGATCGAAAACTTTGCCATTGTTTAAGATTTTCGCTTAAAAAAGAAGTTATCCGCTGTTTCATTAAGAGTTCAAAAAGACAATGACATTATTTTCTTATCTCTAATTAGCTCAATTATCTTCCCACACTACCATAGCCTGAGGCGTCTTCTTCTGTACCCGTGGATTCGCCAAGGGCACGTGCGTCGTTATCGAGTGAGACAACCGCAGGGAATGCCAGGGTAAGGGCAACGTCCGGAAAGGGAGGAGTGAGTGAGATGAAGGAAAGCCAAAGGGAAAAATGAGGAAATAAGGAGTTTTCCTGTTTAAAAGTGGTGAACAATGAAAGGAAGCTTTCCACGTTACATCATTTCAATGATGAATTGGTTTATGAAATGAAAAAACTGGTTTTTAAATAGAATGTAAAAAATTTTAAATCTGTAAAAATGTCTACTTTACACTAGAAGTGTGAAAAAGCACGTCGAGATCAATTTCCGTGAGGGATTATGTCTGCATGGTTTCATGCGCAAAGTGGTGATAACAAAAAAGTCCAAAGGGTACAAAATAAATGAGAAAAAAGAGAAAGTGAGAGAAAAGTTAGTGGGAGAGATATAGAGAGAAAGCAACAGAGAGAGAGAGAGAGAGAGAGACATAGAGACAGAGAGAGAAAGAGAGATATATACAGAGACACAGAGGCACAGAGACACAGAGACGCAGCGACGCAGAGAAACAGAGACGCAGAGAAACAGAGACACAGAGGTACAGAGACACGGAGATACAGAGACAGAGAGACAGAGATACAGAGACGCATAGACATAGAGACAGAAAGACAGAGAGACAGAGAGACATACAGAGAGAGAGAGAGAGACAGGGAGAGAGACAGAGTTCAATGAGGAACCCGATCTCCGTCTTCTGACGCACTCTCTGCGTAAACCGTCTGTCTAATCAAGGTAATGTACTCAAAATCTGTTCTAATTCCGCCAAATCCCTGCCAGACGTGAGGTAGTGTCATCTTTCTCTGACGGTAGATAATCAAGAAGATGGAGGTAGATTATCCTCTCTCCACCGCCGGCTGGCAGGAGGACGACGGGGGCGGATGGCAATATTCGGAGGGGCTTCATAGGGAGGGGAGGGATTCTGGCAGGAAGCCACGGACAACATATGAATGATAATTGAGTAGAGGTCAAAGGAGAGATAGAAAGAACAGAATATGTAGAAAGTGAGGCAAAAATGAAAACGGATGAAAATTAGTATCCAAAATGACATGAGGCTTCAAATTGACGGGAATACGGACTAAAACATTCAAAAATCTTAAAAACCTTATAATGAAACGTTTAGGTCAAAATATCGACTTTTTTACTGTATGTGCCCTCAGGGCACTTTAGAATTTTCAATGTGTTCCAAATTTTAAAATTTTTTCCAAATTGAATTTCAAAATCATTTATTTGTTGAGGTTTCAGACTTAAAAAAGCAAGGAATTGGTTTTGGGGGTGTTCGACGTTTCACTCATAAATTTAGAAAAAATAAGTTCAAGATTGAAAATCTGCGTAAATTTTGCAGCGGATATGCATAAAATAACAAAATCGAATGCCTATTTTTTGTTAAAATTTCACTTGAAATTTTTAAAAACCGACTTAATCTTCCATAAAATTACCACAAATGCTAGTTTTTGGCATGCTTTGTTTGACCGTTTCAGGCAGAATTTATTGATTGATTCTATGAGTTTGATTTAAATTCGAAAAAGTTAGGTTTTTTTATAAGAAAAATAATATTATAATAAAACCTTATAATAAAAAAGTATTAAAATATATTACCAGGTTTTTAGGCTATTAGAAGGTAAGAAAACCTTTTGATGGTTTTTTGAGATTAATCTTATATTTCCAAGATTCGTGATATCTAAACAACCCAGGGATTTGTGAAATTGAAATCAAAAAACTTTATAAAAATTTGCAAACTTGGAAATTTTTTAAATTTTCAAAGTACCCTGAGGCTACCTACCGTACCCGGGTTAAAAGTTGATATAGACCCAAACTTTTCAGAAATCTTTTAGAAGGTTTATTTCCACAAAGCCAAATTGCCACAAAACCCACCACTATTTTGTTTTTTTTTTTTTTTCAAAACCTGTCATTGCATACAAGAATTCTGTTGAAAATTTATAGAGACGATATTTTAAAGACAAATATAGTGTAATGAAATATAGAAAAAAATGTTTGTAAATCGTCCTCTCCTCGAGAGGCACTTGTTGTAATCATTGATGTGTGTATCTCCTAATCCGCTTATCGTTAGCGAACGTTGCAATATCGACAATTAGCATACACGCTTACATACGACAACATGGAAGTGTGCCAAGGGAAGGACACACCAACAACATTTCTTTCTTTAAGGGGACCCTCCGGTGTCATTTTTAGCGTTATTTTCGAAATTTACTTATGCATTTGTAAATCGACTTATCTTATCAGATAAAACGCAGGAAATTTCAAATCTCCGAAGAAGGATTGGCAATGTAAATGTTTATTTAGTAACTACAATTATTTACATTTACACTTTATTACTTATTAAAAAATTTAAAATTTACATTATTTCAGTGCGGAAAATAATAAATTGGTGCGTAAAACGTAGGATACTCAGGCAACATTAGTAGCAGCCAAATCGAGTTCACTACCCTTGACAAAGAGTAATTTTTCCATATTTGAGTTTTATTTTACTTGTTTTTTGAATATGTTAATTTAAGGTAGAAGTTCTAAAAACAAGGATATTTAAATAACCTTATTTGAAAAAAATCAAATAAAAACTCAATAAAAGGGCTTTTTTTATGTTATATCAAAAATTTCATTTTAAATTTTCTTGTCAGAAAATCAAAGTAAATCAATTTCGTATATTTTTTAAGTTATTGAAATAGGTTACAAATGAATATTCAGTCGTTTTTAAAACCCAAATTATGCGTAGGCATAAAGGGGAAAATAAATTGACGCAATGAAAAGTTTGATGTAATGAATAGTTTGCAGTTATAATCCATAATTTTTTTTGAATAATAAAAGCAAATGAAGATGCATGGACCAAATTACTAAAATTTCATTAATTAAAAAATGGTTTCGTAAGTTTTTGCAAAACAGAGAAAGTCACAAAATGAGCAAGTTCTGATTTATGTCGAAAAGCCATAATATCGAAGATCCTACCTTTTGACTAACTTTCAAAGAATAATACACTGCTTTTAAGAAAAAAATTATAATTTTGGTTTTATTGGGCTTGAAATTTGGGCCTATATTGATTGATCTTTTAAGGCGGCTTTGATTGAAACTTCGAAAACGACAAAAAATGGCTTCGAAAACGGAAAATCGCCTATAATTGAGTTTTAAGGGTGATCCCAAGATGATTATGAATACTAGGTCAAAATGTGAAAATAAAAAGTAGGCTACAGTAAGAACTGAATGGTCTTTAGAATTTGGGCGCGCTACCGTACTCCGCGCCGGAACTATCTAATCTGCGACGGACTGACACTTTGCCTGGGCGACGATAACTCGTGAGGGCAGGGAAGGGACCGGAAACGGAGGAGGAAAGAGATAATTGAGGGAGGAGGAGATAGGGAGGGGCAGCCGGTGGGAAAGAGGTCACATTATCATAACTCTCGGCGGAAGAGATACTTGACTCTTTGAGTCATTTCCGTCTCTTTTTGGATTTCTGCATCAGTGTGTCTTTTTGTCATCTCTCTCTCTCTTTATTTCTCTTTCTAGATTCATCTCTCTCTGTGTATGTATGCCTGTGTGTATGTTGTCTCTCTTTCTGTGTCTCTGTGTCTCTGTGTCTCTATGTCACTGTGTCTCTGTGTTTCTCTATCTCAGTCTCTCAGTCTCTCAGTCTCTGTGTCTCTGTGTCTCTGTGTCTCTGTGTCTCTGTGTCTCTGTGTCTCAGTATCTCTATGTCTCTATGTCTCTGTGTCTCTATGTCTCTGTGTCTCTCTCTCTGTGTCTCTCTGTCTCTCTGTCGCTCTGTCTCTCTGTTTCTCTGTATCTATGTCTCTCTGTCTCTCTGTTTCTCTGTCTCTCTGTCTTTCTATCTCTCTGTCTCTCTGTCTCTCTGTCGCTCTGTCTCTCTGTCTCCCTGTCTCTCTGTCTCTCTGTCTTTCTGTCTCTCTGTTTCTCTGTCTCTCTGTCTCTCTGTCTCTCTGTCTCTCTGTCTCTCTGTCTCTCTGTCTCTCTGTCTCTCTGTCTCTCTGTCTTTCTATCTCTCTGTTTCTCTATCTCTCTGTCTCTCTGTCTCTCTGTCTCTCTGTCTCTCTGTCTCTCTGTCTTTCTGTCTCTCTGTCTCTCTGTCTTTCTATCTTTCTGTCTCTCTGTCTTTCTGTCTGTCTGTTTCTCTGTCTCTCTGTCTCTCTGTCTCTCTGTCTTTCTGTCTCTCTGTATTTCTGTATCTCTGTCTCTCTCATTCGCCACTTTCCCATATATTTTAAAACTCCTATTCCTCAAACTCTCCGTTTTACAACGAGATTAGCAGGTAATTCACCCTCCCGAATGACTCCTTTTATGACCTGCGAGCGACTGTCGCCCTCTCTGCGCCCTCTCCCATCCGCGCACTCTCTCCCTTCCGCTCATTAGTATACGGTGACAGTGAAGTGAGTATCGCTCGGCCTTGGCACGAGCACTGTAAACCGCATTCAGAGAGCATTAAACCCGTAATTAGGAATTGAGGAGGGCGAGAAGCACTCAATTATCTCTAAAGATTCTGGGAGAGCGTTTTCTCTACTTATTTTAAAAATCAACGTTACAACAAGGAAATTTTAAACCATGGATCACGAAACACGTGAGAACGAGGAAAACTGAGAATAGTCGAATGACAATTGAGTAAAAACCAATTTCCGGTGAGGAAATCAATTTCGAAACATTTCGTAAAAGTTCGTAGAACAGGGTATAAAACATATAATACGCTTTCGAATGCGGAATGTTTGAATTTTGCGTTCATGCTGAATCTTTAGACTACATGCCCCAGGTTCGTAAAACAGTTTAAAAAGTGGAATTATAACACTTATGAAAGTAGAATTAGAACACTTGATGAAGGGAAAACTGGAGTTCCGAACCAATATTGAATCCGATCGTCTGACATTGGGGTATAACTAGGCCATTCGGCAACAGTGATGACGAATGAACAGCGAGTGACGAATAGGCGCGACGAGGGACACTTTTTGCATGAGAATTGATGGGGCCGGAAGGATTACGGTAGCACGCACAACAGGGAGAGAGAGGGCGATGATGTTGGAAAATGAGGGGAGGATTCGAAAGTGCGGCCTGGAACCGCTCTGGCACGAAGCGCCGGATGGTGGGCCGCACTTTGGTACCCGACCCGAGCGATCACGGATAACTATACTTAAGGCCGCAAGGCGGATTTACTGCGGCCGAGAGCCGCATTAAGTCTTCTAGGTGGTGAAGCGATCTTAAGGCGGCCGAAGCCCGCCGATTCTAGACGGCAAAGACGGGCGAATTGTAGTTTCCAGTCGATTTTACTTAATTTGAGATTTCTCTGGAGGTACTTTATAGGAGAAATGTCTAAAAAGAGGCTTAACGTTAGATAAATTCTTCCCACAAGAGAAGGAACCCCATCATAATCTTGTTAGATGCACTTCATGTTCCGGGCTAGCCCGCCAAGAAACAATTGGTCCAACTGATCGTCCGGAAATTGCCAAGAATTTATGAAAAACCTTAGGTAACAGCTCTGCTTAATGCTTCGAAACCTTAAGTTTTAAGTTCTTGGGAATTTTCAGACGAACCAGAGAATTTCCCAGCCTTCTGTTTCTTGCGGCGTGTTTTTCGATGCAAAGACAATTAATTTTCACAGTCGTTTTCCCACGACCCTCCTTTAGTTAAGACCTTAAAGGCACCGTCAGGGGCCTTTTCGGATTGGAAATGAATGGTATGCTAATCGAGTCATTTCAATTGAAATCATTTTCCCCAACACCGCTCCAGCCAACGGCCGTGCGCAAAATGCTTGCCAAATCTTCATTAGCATACAATTTGGAAAAGGCCCCTTACGAGCCCTTTAAGCTTAGGGTCAGCCCTACGTGTTGTTGCTAATGTTCTCACTAAGGGTAATGATTTCTGCTGTGAACAGAACTGAAGGTCAGTCGATAATTTTCAAGCCGTAACGTCAATTTTTCCCGAGACTTCTTTCGATCTCCCTGATCGAGTAAAAAAAGTAAGTTCGTCACAGAAACGAATGGTCTGATAGGCTGAAGAGGATTAACGGGGAATTAGGAGGAGAGGGAAGGTGTGTCAAGGAGAAGAAGGGGACTAGAGTACGTTGCGTTTGGGACTAAGGTTCACTAGGTTAGGAACTTTACCCTTTAGACCTTAATATTCTAGGTTAGTTAAGGACGTTTAGTGTTCAGGGCTAAGGCCCTTAAGGTTTGCCAAAGGGTCATTAGGTAACATTCACTTTAAAGCCTTATTAGCCTAGGTTAGTTTAAGAGTTTAGTTTTTAGGACTAAGGCCCTTAACTGTCATTAGGTTGGCCTAGTCTTTGACCTTAAGGTCTTAGTGTAACAAAAACAAATCAGGGTCCCTTAAGAACGCTTTGTGGGATATGACTGTAAAGACGCCATTAAGGAGGCTTAATAAGGCTGAGGTCTTAGAGTTGTTGAATAGGTAAACTTGCTCTATGTTTTTATGCTATGCTTCGATTTGGAATATGTTTTTTCTGAGTACTATTACGCGAATAAAACAGCATGTAGTCTCTGTAAGGCTGAGTGTTAAAGCTAAGAACCTTCTTGTATCTACCACCGTGACAAAGAAAAGCGCAGAAGTGTGGAACGCTTAGTGTGATAGGCTGAAGAGGATTAGAGGAGTGTTCGCTTGGCAGAGTGGCCAAAGTTGTGAGTTTGAAGGCGGCGGTGGAGTCCCGCTGAGGCTGGCGAATGGAGCGCCAGTTGCAGGCGAAGACACTCAAAAGGTCACGGGTAGGCATGATCTGCTGTGACAGATGGACCTCAATAGGGCAGTCAAGAAGGCAACATTCGCCCAGGAAGAGGAGGAACTATGGGAAAAGAGAGATTTGCAACAGGTAGATTCGAATTACCTCCAAGATTCGAGAAAAACGCTAGCAAAAAATCCGTTGTGGGCAAACAAGCGGACTACCAACAGAAATTGAGCTGCAATATTAGAATAGGTAAGGAAAAATGGTGGAATAATCAATGTTGATCCGCCAAAAGGCGGGAGTAGCGTTCAAAATCGGCGGATAGGTGAGAATGATGCTCGCAAAGTACGGCGTCACCTGCCCAAAGGGGTGCCAAGAGCCATTGGCGGCGGATCAAGGGAACGGGGGGCTGGGAGGGCACGCGCATGCTAATGATTATCTAACGAGAATGCCAGAGAAAGAGAGAAAAAGAGAAAGAGAGAGAGAACGAGAGAGTAAAACAGAGAGAGAGAGAGAGAGACAGAGAGAGACAGAGAGACAGAGAGACTGAGAGACAGAAAGTCAGAGAAAGACAGCGAGACAGAGAGACAGAGAGACAGAGAGACAGAGAGACAGAAAGACAGAGAGATAGAGAGACAGAGAGACAGAAAGACAGAGAGACAGAGAGACAGAGAGACAGAGAGACAGAAAGACAGAGAGAGAGAGAGAGACAGAAAGACAGAGAGACAGAAAGACAGAAAGACAGAGAGATAGAGAGATAGAGAGACAGAAAGACAGAAAGACAGAAAGACAGAGAGACAGAAAGTCAGAGAAAGACAGCGAGACAGAGAGACAGAGAGACAGAAAGACAGAGAAATAGAGAGACAGAGAGACAGAAAGACAGAGAGACAGAGAGACAGAGAGACAGAGAGACAGAGAGACAGAGAGACAGAGAGACAGAGAGACAGAGAGACAGAGAGACAGAGAGATAGAGAGACAGAGAGACAGAGAGACAGAGAGACAGAGAGACAGAGAGACAGAGAGACAGAGAGACAGAGAGACAGAGAGACAGAGAGACAGAGAGACAGAGAGGAAGTGAGTCAGTGAGAAAGTGAGTGAGTTAGTGAGTGAGTAAGGAAGTGTGTGAGTGAATACCCCAGTGAGGTAGTGAGGAAGTGAGGGACTAAGAGAAAAAGAGTAAAAGAGGCATAATGTAGTCTCAATAACCTCCTCTCGCTACAATCGCCCTGTGCGTGTTGCGTAGCAGCGAGTGACTCGGAAGCAACGCAACCTCCAACGGAAATTATCCAGTACGTGGGTTGCAAAGTGCACGTGTCATAATTCCTCCTCGAATCTCTCCTTGTGACTAACAACGGATTAGGAGGCCCATTCTTTCTTCCCAGATAACAAGAGACAGGTGGCAGGTCGAAAGAGCGAAAATGACAAATATTAGAGAGAAATAGGGGGGTTTTCTTCCAAATGTGTGAAAGAGGCGACTGTAAATGAGTGGAAACAAAGGATTAGGGGGAGATTAGTGTGTGCGGTAGGGCGGAGTGTCTGTTCCTGGGCAAAGGTGCTCTGTTACCAAAAGACGCCGCCCAGGTGGGTGGCAGTTGCCCTTTACCTCACTAACAGCACACAGTTCGGTCAATAAAATGATGAACATATGCAATACTCCAAGCCAAAGCTGCCCAATTTCGACCAATTTTGCTGTGTACATCAACTGAGTATCCTATTTTACACAAGAACTTCAAGAATGACCTTAAAACATTGTGAAATTGTAGTTTTGACAACAACTGCAGTAGCTTTCAAAAACATTCCGAGCCTTAGATTTTTTTATTGGGGAATACAATGAGTTTTTCTTGTTAAAAATGTGAAAACGCACATGAAATATTTATGATCCCCCTCAAGTAATTAAAAATCAATAATGTAAAGTTCGCCAAATTCACTTGCTAACAGATTGTCAACAGACCCACCCAATTTCCTCAGTGGAGCAAAATTTTCTGTTAAAAAATTTAGTCTGATTACAAAAACATTTTCGGCGCGATTATGAAATTTGCATTAATTTCCGTTAAATTTTTCTAAAACGACGTTTTTCGAATGCCCCTTGAAACCCCTTATTTTTAAAATTGTATGCAATTTTTTAAACCTTTTCATTTTTTAATTTATTTTTTAAAAATCAAAACAGCTGTTTATTTTTTGGAGACGCGTTGCGGCTGCGTCGCGATCAGGCAATCAAAAAAGAACTAAAAATTTGAAATTTAATTAACATTTCTTTTAATAAATGATTCTTCACATTTCAAGCTTTCAAACCACAAATGATATATGCAAAAAAAATGTAGCCGACAAAAGCGCTTTTAAGCTTTTTTTTTAAATGCCTTTTGAAAAACGTCGATTTTGCATGAATTATTCTTTCAATTTGCGTTAAAAAAAAATTAGGACGTAGTTAGAAAAAAATTCAACATACTCTTCGCAAAACCTTGCTCTCCCTCCACTCGAGCCCCAAAATTTTGATGTTTTCCGTACTAAATTTTTAGTTACATGACATCCATTTGAACCTTAATATCCATAGCGGATCACTTTTTTCCACAAAATACACAAAATACTTAGTTAATTTTGTAATATATGTTTATAAATCAGGAAATTTGTCCAAAAATGAGAAAAAACTTTCGAAATACGTTTAAAAAAACTGTATTTTAAAGCCTACCGTGGGACTCAAAACAAAGTACGCAGAAAGGCGAAACTTTGGAACTCAAGCCTTGCAAATCGATTTTTCAGCACAACCGATTTCCAATTCGCTGATTTTTCGAGCCATTTTTAATACGTAAAATTTTAAACATTGTCAGTAATTCCAAGGTTTAGCGTTGTGCGTTGGATACTCAGGCAACGTTAGCAGTCAAATTGATCGAAGTAATTTAGCCTTGCATAGATTTGCTTTCATGAAGGTTATTTATCCTTGAATGACTAAAACTCACACAGTAATCTGCAATAAACAACTTCCTTTGCCTTGTTTGCCGAAAAGCCAGTGCCTGGAACTGTTTTCCAAACAAACCCTTCTGTGTTCGTGTTTTATGTTCGGGTGTGGGCCCATAAATAAGTTAATCCGGTGCTTAGGGAGGAGACTGGGCAGATAGGGCGCCACGGCGGCCAAACGGCGCCGGCGGCCACGATAAGGCACCGACGGCTCTGCAGATAGCGATACCGGTGGAGGGAGAAGCATGAGGAAGAAAACAGACAATGTTTACGAGAGGAGAAAAGTACCGTAACCCGAGAGGCGTCAGTGGTCACGGAGGAACCGGTTTCGTCGATGACAACGCAGAGAATTCCAACGACAAAAGGAGGGAGCGAAAATAGAGCCCAACATGCACTGGTTAAATTCTTGATTTAATTGATTTATTATATTATTGATTGGCTATAAGTCAAATCGAAGACAAATTTGGCTATTAGTTCACTTTTCCCCCGAGACATAACGCAAATGAAGAGCGAATAAATAGGAATGATAATATAGTCTATCATGCACTGTGTTTACGCTGGCACGCGCGTAAGTATGCTCTGCGTTTAGGCTTGCACGCGCCCGAACATAGAAATTTGTCCGACTAATTTACCGATTTAGCAATTGATTGGTTGTTTAAAATTGTATATTGATTATAGTCTCTTTAATGTCAAAGCAAAAATTATTTTATCAGTTCGAACAATTTGGTTATCAAAGCATTTTTCTCTGTGATATGACGCAAATTATAAACACACGAATGTATTAGGCGATATCACAGAACACGTAACAAAATTTAGCATGCACTGCGTTTACGCTGAGACGAGCGCAAGTAAAAGTTCCATTTTCAATTCGAAAAGGTCCCTTTAATGAAAACCCTAAAACCCCTGAAAAAGTGATCCAGGAAACTTTAATTTGATTTGTCATCGGGACATTGGGGTTGAAAAAGGTCGAAAATTGTTTAGAAACAGCATTTTCAATCACACTTAGGGTTTTCGCGATTCGTTGAACTTGGATAAAACCGTAAAACATTCCACATCTGACATTGCAAATTAAATGTTTCTTACAGCATTAAAGGAATAATGTCTTTAGGGTAAAAAATCAAGGGTGATCGCAGGAAGCATAAAAATGCACTGCGTTTACGTTGGCACACGCCTCAACACAGAAAATGCGAAAAAAGTTGCAAAGTGTCCATTGAAACGTTACAAGAAAACTGTACTGAATTCAATTTTTGACCGGTTTTGTATGGCATTGTGATGAACCTAGAATAAAACACTAAATGTGTTGTAAAACGCAGAATCTTTAATTAATTATGGTTTCATTTGATATTCGTGTTCAGTAGGGTCCCACCACGATAGCTAATGATTTACAAGGAGGGGTTTGAAAAGTGTGCTGATCTAGGGCACATTCGGCGTTCTGCGGAGTAAACGTTGTAATGTAATCGCGCAATTACAAAATTCGCGGTTTTACAGAGAGCATTAACTTTCATATCCGCTTCACATAACCAAACAAAAAAACAAAGAAACAAGAAGAAAAATTAGTTCACAATATTATAATTAGTTTTGAGCAAATTATGCCAAATTTTAGCTGAATATTGGATTTTTTGGGGACATAAGGTCCCACATCAGCAAGTACTGATTTTGATGCCTTTTTTCTTTGCGTCTCTCCGTTTAGCGTGCTCTTTTTTTTGCGCGCTAGGATAGGTAACGAGTCATCGCGGCAGGACCCTTTTAGCACTGAAACAATCCTTAGAACTCACCATTGTCTATTGGGGCCCCAAATCCAAACAAATATTTTAAAACACTTCATTCCCCATTCTCAATCGATGATTCACTTCCATTTACTGTACATCTCCGGCTGTTAATGCGTGATTAAGCAGAAAAAAACTGAACAAAGGTGGCTCTGCCCCTTATCAGTGCGCTTGCGTAGTTGCGGAATTACAATAACAAGACCCATTTTTACAATGGGGAAAATGGTAATAAGCCCAATTAACCTTTTTAAATTAGTTTATATTCCAATTTCGGATCGAGTACCACAACTTGCTCTTTGAATCCTCGCATTCCATGGCCCTGTTGACGGGGGCGTCTGCGTATGTGTGCACAGTGTTATCAGAAGGGCGATAAATCAGCCCAACACTCTTCGCCGCCAATGGACCGTAAAAGGGTCGTAAACCGGGGGACTAAACGCTTACCGACAGATGAACCACCGCTACTACCGTAATCCGCTTAGAGGGTGGGCTTCTGGAGAAAGGAAGTGAGAAAACGTGATGATTGAGATAGAATGAGACGAAACGATGTTCACCGTAGTAGAAACATTGATTTGCTTAAATGTGGCAAAATTCCGTGGGTCTGTACTACGTGAGACAAGAAAGAGTACAGTTGCACCACAATGCATGTTTAACTGTCGAATTTTTCTGAATCAGCAGGCGCTGAAATCGGAAAATCTAAAAAGGTCCTAAGAGAACTAACTAGACAATAGACCATTTGTTTTTGAAATTTCCTTAAAGGGACCGTCTAAATGCTTTTACTGATTGGAAATGACATGTATGCAAATCGAGCCATTCACATTAAATAGATTTTGCAGAAAAGTGCTCCAGACAACGATTGCGGGCAAACTCTCATCCAGCATATGATTCTAACAAGATCTCTGAAGAGCCTTTTAATAGTTCCTCCTTATATCCCTTCCAAAAAAACGCTTTGGTGTGTGTGTTTGTAGTGGATCAGTAGAGGTCCGTGTTCATTTCTCCATAGGGAAAGGTGAAATCGGCCTGTCAATGATTTCTTTCCCGTCCGTTACGTTACTGAAAGGTGAGTAAGACGTAGGCAAAGATTCACATCCCTCACGGCATTTTCAAACCGGGAGGGTTCGTGCACACCGACCCAATCAACCCACGACGCGTATATTTGGTATGATTTACAATATTTAAAACAATTGAGTGTTGCCATTCTATCCGTTAGCAGTGTTTTCACAGATTTGATGAAAAATTCCAGGCTTGACGAACTTAGGCCGCGCAGCTTGACGACCTTAGGCCGCGCAGCTGGTTTACAAAGCGGCTCCCGGCCGCAGTTCACGGACTAAGACCGCCATGCGCACTCCCGGCGGCCAAACGCTGCTGTATGCAGAAGACTTAGACCCTTGAAGCGTGACTTTCACTGCTGGTTTATCGGCAATGACCAGTAAATGAAATTGGCTCCTTAAAGGGCTCGCCAGGGGCCTTTTCCAAATCAAAATGAAGACTTGGCAAGCATTTTGCGCACGGCCGTTGTCTGGATCGGTGTTCGAGAAAATGATTTCAATTGAAATGACTTGATTTGCATACTTCCCATTTCCAATTGGAAAAGCCCTTACGGTCGTTTAAATACATATTCAAAGCATTTTCAACAGATTCAAGGAAATAAAAATGAGTAATCAAAAATGTTTTTAATTAACATTAAATGTTTTCGCCATTAACTAATTTTAGAGTCGGCCTACGCGTGGGCAGCCCGCAATGTTAGGGAAAAATATGGTTTTAGCGGACTGCGCGCGCATTTTAGAGAACTTTTTAAAATTGCCCAAGAAAAACGATGTAGGAAGAAAAACACATTTCAAGAGGAAGTCAGCGAAAAACATGGTTTTTTAAAAAAAAGTCTAACACTTTGGCATTAATACTGTTTACTCAAAAATAGAATGAAAACTTCATCCGCGCCGAAAAAACTTGTCACAATTTTTCTACCTTGGCGACTCTCCAGCGAAAAAACAATAGTCTCCACAGAGATACCGTACAAATTAGCGCTACTAATAGATTGTTCACTGTGCAAACTACGTTCACCATAGGTTATCCAGAAAAAAGTACGTCATTTCCGCCGTGTCCCTTCTAATCTCCATGTCTCTTATTTTCCCGTGGCGCCTGTTTGTCGTCTGTTTTGTCATAGGCAGGGACTGTTTTACAGCTTTTATCGCCACTGACGTTCGACGGGAGGAGCACCGGCGACTATTACTATGAACGGGGAAAGGACAATGATGAAAGGCCGATGGGTGGCGAAAAGTTCAATGTCGATGGAGTGTTTTGGGGGAATCGGGCACACCGTCACAATTTTATGCAAATCCTTGGCGGCCTTCGGATTAGGCAGTCGGAAACCAACGGGGACAGCAAAGGGGAATTTGGGGGGAAAGGGAATATTACAGGCATTTTTAGGAATGAGAGTTAGAGATCGTGAATAATATGAGATGTCGTGTCTGCAAACAAACGACAGAAATACGGTTTTTACAAGCAACATTGTCAAAATATTTGATTTTTGCAGGCAAGAGCAGCTGGAAACATATATTTGCACGCAAGCGCACGCAAGCGCACGCACACGCACACGCACACGCACACGCACACGCACACGCACACGCACACGCACACGCACACGCACACGCACACGCACACGCACACGCACACGCACACGCACACGCACACGCACACGCACACGCACACGCACACGCATTCACATGCAAATACACAATTGAACCTTTTTTCGTGACTCACTGCCTTTATCCAATCCAATTAAGACAACGTTGGTATCTCCGACCCCCCGCAGTCCCAGGTGTCTGTCCTTTCGCACTTGGCTCGCGTGCTCCCCTTTGCCGACTCCTTGCCGCCAACGCCTTTGAGAGCACTTGAAACAAGGTGTTGCGCCAAACTAAAGCTGACGTAAGGGACAGAAGAGTCTTTAGATCTCTACCGCTTAAGGTCCCTGTCCCTAGAGAGGTGCATATAAACACAAACCAAGGTTTGTTTAGTGAAGGTGGCAATTTTCGCACCAGGGTCGGTTGCGACACTTCCGGACGCGCAACTGACTGTAACGTCCGGTTGACACTAATTGGGACTTGGGAGGACGAAGGTGGAGTACTGTAGCTCATACATATACCCACCTTCATTGATAACCTTTTCATGACCCCGTTGTCAGAATATATTGTTCAGGTGACAAGAAGGGAAAATGTATGAATGAATGACGTTGAGACCTATTGTTTACGGGTGCCAGTGGCATTTACCTCTCTGTCTCTCTGTCTCTCTGTCTCTCTGTCTCTCTGTCTCTCTGTCTCTCTGTCTCTCTGTCTCTCTGTCTCTCTGTCTCTCTGTCTCTCTGTCTCTCTGTCTCTCTGTCTCTCTGTCTCTCTGTCTCTCTGCCTCTCTGTCTCTCTGTCTCTCTGTCTCTCTGTCTCTCTGTCTCTC
>OZ059906.1:21027005-21134505 GCA_964057215.1 Oscheius myriophilus
CTCTCTCTTTTTCATTATCGTTCCAACCCCTCTTTTAGCAACGATTACCCTACCGTTTTTTATAGTCAGTTGAGAGCAATTAGCCATGGATACTGTGGGCCGAACCTGCGAGAAACAATAGCCGGCGGCTCTGGAAAGGAACGATCGGCCGCGATTTTTCGGATGACTGGTCAGCATAGAGTTACATTAATTACAATTCTTTTAAACCGAACCTTCATTCTTCAAAGGTTCCATGCAGAATTCAGGGCCGCAAAGGGATCAAATGGTTTTTTGCTAGTTCATTTTCATTATACGACAGAGCAAGTTTGGAACGTTGATGTTATTTTGTAATTTCTTTTGCAGGTTACAATGTTCTGGTTTATTTGTCATACAAAGTATTATTTTGTAACATTTAGTCTAATCTTGAGTAATCCAACCACCAATCCCTCCCTTGATCCCTCCGTGTCACCCATGTCTCGCCCAAGTGTCGGTGTCTAAAAAGCGGCTAAACGCTGTCGTTTTGCCGGTTGGTCAGTCTTTTAGAATGGTCCGCCGGGCACCTGCGAGATAAAGATCCGCGCCTGCAACTAATCCAGCCCGGAAAGAGCCGACACGCTAATTGCACGCTCCGTCGCATCTGCCCTTCGCACCGAGGCATCTGTCCTCGGTAGCACCTCGTTACTGTAGATTAGCAGATAACATTCAACGGGTGGATAGTGGGGAGATAAATGACATAATGGAACAACGAATTGGGTAGTTTGAGTTACAACGAGCACCACAAGTTTGTGCAATAACCGCTATAGTTGCTACCGTACAAGAGAGAGCATAGAGTAAACAAAAAATAATTGATGTACCCAGTTCTTGTCAAACTGTGATTGCTACTAATCGTTCTTACGATTGAACCTATTTTTTCCGATATGACCAAATATAGCTGTGGCCTAGTTGAAATCATGCCAAAAAAATTAGAATGTTCTAGTGATTCTCTCTTGACATTAAAGTTCGTAGTCTAATCACTAGGTGACAGAGCATGCTTTGCACATTTCCGCGATTAGCATATGATTTCATTTTGGCGACAGCTATAAGTCATTATGGAATCGTCTTCCTCTACCAGAATCAGTTTTCAAAAACTGTTGTGCAATACCGGTTCGGAAGCTATGAAAATCGCACTAACAAGGAATGGATTTTTATCAGTGTGGCCAAATGAACCGAGGTATATCGCAAAGTGTGCCCCAATACTTCAGTTTTAAATAACGGTTTTCAAAATCTGCTTTCGACCCTTGGCTTTCGAGAAAACGGGATTTACCTGTGGCCCACCCCACTGCCAAATTTGCATCCCGAAAGGGACCGGCGCGCAGGTCAAATTAAAATGTCATATGGTGGTGCACTCAAGAAACCAATTTGAAATGAAGGTTTTGAAAAATTTGAAATAATTGCTAAATATTATTAAGGAAGTTTTAAAAAGTTACATACGTTTTTTAGACTTAAAAACGAAAATATTTATGTAAGCTGCATGATCAGAAATCATAACTTCATGCAAAAACAGAGCTATTTTTCGGGAATTTACGTTCTTAAACTTTCTACCATTTTTGATACATTTCGATCAGAAACTCAAAATTGTGTATATGTTTGGTTTCAGCATGCCATTTTAATCGTTTTTGAGATTAATTAGTAAGGCAGGTATTTTTAATAGCCCCTCTAAAACCTTTCTATTTACTCAAACACACTTGACGCCCTGCCGCTGGTGATGCCGAAAGGGGAGCAAAGAGTCCTTCGAAGGTGCGAGATAGTTAAACAAATATCATGAAACCAGCCATTCTCTTATCCGATGGTTAAAACATTTCCCTACAGTATGTGTATCCTTTCGAAAGCCCGGAGTATGTTTACACCCAGGCGACCTCGTGTCGCCAGTTGCGCAAGATGCCGGAAACACCGGAATTAGTTGGGCAACGGTGTGTGTTTGTCGATCAACTTCCCCAACGACCCATTCCGTAATTGAACACAACGGCCATCTGTTGCCGAACGGTCTTAATCCCAAAATATAGGGGGAATCAGCTGGCGCAGCCTCATCTCACCTTTTGGGTTATTAGGAGAAGAGGTGTTTATGACTTTCTCCTATCTCGTGCCATTCCGTAATTGAACAAATAGCATAAAACCTCTTGTTTGTGTGTTCATGTGTTTGTGTGTGTGTGTGTGTGTGCGTGTGTGTGAGTGAGGGAGCTTGTGCGTGTGTCTACGGGCGTAATTTCTTTGATCCATCGTTGCTTGATTTTGACTGACATCTGCCGGCCCTTAGAAATATTATTTCGATATTTTGGCCCAAGGCCTGGGAAAGATTCCGCTCCCCCACAGTCGCCTGTCCAAGGGTCATTTGAACTTTTTTCGGCAGGTAGGCCGCTTTGTCGGCGTATAGAGTTAGAGCCACGAACAACTATTACATTTCTCTGTGACCTCGCATTTCAGTACGATAATATGATGAACAATAACTTAAAATCTTATTTTTTCAGGGTTAGGCCTAAACAAAGCAGCGTTTAGTTAAGGCTTCGTGACAGGATGTAAGTTTTGGTTATTTCTATGATTTCCTTCTGAAATACTGAATTGAATCTAAAATTTTAAAACTTTTGTTTAAAATAGGCTGGGTTGAAGGTAGTGTATTTAAAATAATCATTTTGACGATATCCATTTAGCTTCTAATATTTTTCCTAATAAGATTTAAAATAATTTCTTAGGTGAACTTTCTTAGGTGAACAGAAGAGTACCCTTAAGGTTGTAAAATGATCGAACTTAGCATTAAGACAAAGAAGGTTAACTAAGGCTAAGTTAAGTCAACTAAGATCGTTAGTAGGCTGGCAGAACCTTATGGGGGCTTAAGGAACCAAAAGACCTTAAGGTACAAAAAGTTAGCCTTAAGGCACCAAACGCTAACTGAATCGCGCCCAAGGGTATTTATATAATGAGACGCACCGTTATAAAATCATTTTAATTTTTATATTCACCAGTAGAAAAGTAGTGCGTTTTTAAAAAATGAAACGAGTAAAACCAAATTTGGTACAATTGCGATCAAATTTGGTCCCATCGCGATCGTTTAATTATCTGCGCAACCTTCTTTTACAGTGCTTTTATATTCACATCAATATTTCAAATCATAAGTGGTTAAATATGAGTGGATATCAAGGTTGCTGAAAAGTCGCCGACCTTTCGTTGGAAATATAGCTTTTATCGATTTGGCTTGTAGCTGAACATTTAATTGCCCCGGGGTTATTCTGTACAAACGGCATTATGACAAATATAAAACTTTGCTATTGTAGTTGCAGGTATTTGAAAAGAAAAACTTCATGTGGTTGCATTTAAAACAAATTGTTTTTAGTACAAAAAAACAGATCAAATGAGCAACTCAGGACGTCTAAATCTATCTAAACACAAGCAAATAGCTTAATCTTTTCCTCCAAATCGCTTGAATCTGCCTCCAGTTGGACATTATCTCGGTTTATCCCCTTGTCCTGGAGGAAGCCTCAATTCGCATAGAAGTCCCTCCTGTTTGCCGGGAGTCGTCGAAGCTAATCCGCCGTGTCACCTGAAGATCCGCGGCGGATTAGTTTCTATGGAGGGCGGCATTTCTGGATGAATGCGAGCATTGTCCGCTCATCAGGCACTTGTGCCCAGGGGAAAGGACGCGTCAGCTACGGTAGAAGGCGCTCTCTTTGACCTTATAAACGGAGGGGTGCAGGACTCAGAATTTGGTCTGCGGAGGCAAATATACGGTAGAAATGACATTCAATGGGTGAGTCAACGCTACGACAGACGGTATTTCAAGAGGCGAAATAACAGTTGATTCAAAAAATTTGTTATCGTTTCGAAAATGTTGAGAAATCCGCGAATTTGGAAATTTTGCGAAGGAAATTCAATAATACATTGAAATTATAGATCAGTAGTGTACAATTCTTAAGTAAACTTTGTAAAATTTATTTAATTTTAAGTCACTTAGGATCACATTAGTCCGCTACAGTTGGTTGAATTTCAGAAAACCATAATGTAGTGGTCTTAGAATAAAATTATTTCACTGTATCGGATTTTATGAAATACCAGTCAACCTTATCGTTAGTCACCTTAATGCTATGGTTACATTAAGATCCTTAAGCAAACGTTAGCCGAGTTTACCTTAAGGCTAAGTCTCAAAACCTTGTAGTCTTAAAGTAAACGCTTATAAGGCATCATCTTGTTGATATCAGATACCGAAAGCTTATCCCAGTTGAAATTATTTTGCTCAAGGGTGCATCTTAACCTTAGCGACTGAAGGCAACGTTAGTTTTCTTTAACGTTAGTTTTCTTTGCCTGTTTTATCTTTAATGTTAATGTAAGTAAAGGTGATGTTAAGGTACATTAAGAACCTTAGCCAAACGTTAGCCGACATTGGTTACATTAACGCTACGTCTCAACACCTTAGTAGTCTTAAGGTAAATACAGTGAACCTAAGACCATTTAAGGGAACATCTAATAAAATTACATGCCATAAGGGTATCCTAGTTGGTATTAGTTGACTTAAAGGTGCACCTGTTAACCTTAGCGATCTATAGGAAAAGCTAGTTAACCTTAGGCATCTTTAGAATTCCTTTATTTTCTTTGCACGTTTCTAAGTTTCTAAGTAAATGTTTGGTTGACATGTTTCTAGAATTTACAGAAAATATAATTTCGAATTAACCTTATTCGACGGTTATGTGCATTTCTATTATATTAATTGTTCAGTTTTGTATAATTATGGTTTGACCTGGAAATTGGTCCCTCGCACCAATTCCCGTCAGTCGCCAGCACCTGCGGCCACTCTCTGTGTCTATGACCTGCCGAGCAACTCTTGTTTCTTAAATTTTACCAAAAAATTACATTATGACTATTAAAATTAAACTGTATTTAAGGTTATGCTCTAAGCGCTTTAGGTATTACGACATTAGGACCATTTCTTCCACTACATTATGAGAAATGGTTTAAAGTTCCCCCAACACATAAAATAGGTTATGTTTTAGGGAAATCAGTGAGTTATAAGTATTTATCACTAAAATATGATTTTAAAACCATTAAATTATGGTTTCTGAAATAAAAAATAAATAGAGATAACCTTTCGGCAGAGCAAAGACGCAGATAGTTGCCGCGGGTACTGTCGCCTGGCGGGAATTGTTACGAGGGACCAATTTCCAGGTCACCCATAATTAAGAGGGGGGGGGGTCCCTGAAACATAGCCCCATTAATTTTTTTTTCGACTTTCTTCAATGTTGGCTACCATTAGATCGTTTTGTATTTTTTTAAATATTGAACAGCGTGCCAATGTTTCCGTGTTGTAATTATAGTTTTACCCCATTACACGTTGTACATAGGATACTCAATCGAACGTAGCAGCCAAATTGGGCAACTCTTTGGCGCGGCGTATAGTGAAGTTGAGTTAGCCCCCCCCCCCCCCAACTGGGTTTCTTCAAATGTCAAAATTTGACCTGAAAATCCGCATTTTCGCCAAGTTTCCTTTGAAAATCTGGGTTTATCCCCCACCCTCTGATCCACCACGTGAAACAGTCGTTTGTTGTGTGTGCTGATCCGTTTGAGTGTGAATAAGCCTGGAAATCCTATATCCGCCTAATCCGAATGGCGGACGGTTGAAGGGCTGCGAGGGCACACGGGAGGCCAAATGAGGAGTAATCCAAAGGCCGCAAGGACTCTTTGATTTTTAGTCAAAGGTCTAAGTACTGTTGATTTTAGTTTTATAAACTTTAGTTTAAAAATCAAGAAGTAATTTTCGATTTAGGGGGGTTAAGACCGTAACCAAAGTTGGGGAGTTTCCGTGGAAACGACCCTGGATCGATCCCGCCGAAGGCAATTTAATTTTTGGGAAAATTAGGTTTCCAATTAAAGTTTAGTGTGCTATGTGCCAAATTTTAGCTGTTGTAATTTGAGACGTTGATTTAAAGGCCTTAAGACCTAACCCTAAGTTATTGAACTTCCGTAAAATCGACCCTAGATCGGCCTCGCCCAAGGCGTTTCATTTTAGGGGAATATAAGGTTTTCAATTAGGGTTAAGTGTTCTCTGTTCCAAAGTTTTTTTTTGTTGTAACTTAAAATATTGGTTTAAAGACTTAAGGCCTAAACCAAAGTTGTTAAAGTACAGCGAAAACTATCATAGATCGATTCCGTCCAAGGTACATCATTTTGCTGAAAATATATAGGTTTTTAAATAACGTTTAGTATACATTGTGCCAAAGTTTAGCTGTTGTAATTTGAAATATCAAGTTAAGAACTTAAAGCCTTAAGCACAGTTACGGAAGAATTTTAAAAATCGTTTTTTGGGGAATTCTTAATTACGGAACTGCCGTCAAACGGATTATATCGATTCCAGCCCAATTCGCTTAAAGGCAGAGGACCGCGAAAATGAAAATGAACAAATCCATCACGTAACGCAGACGAGAGATTGTAATTTTTAATGGTGAAATGCAGAGAGTTTTATGCTAAAAAATGGCCAGGCCCCCCTGGCCATTTTCGCGGTCCTCTGCCTTTAATATTTTGTAAAATTAAGGTTTACTAATGATTATAAAGTCACGTCCCAAATTTTAGATGTTATCATTTCGGACATAAAATCTGTTGTAACATAAAAACCCAAATTGCGGTGTTTTGAAATTACCGTGAAAACAACCATATATCGGCCCCCAAAGCACTTCCTATTGGGTAAAAATAGTTTAAATCTTAGTGTAAATTGTCTCAAAGTTTATCTGTTGTAACCCAGAAACCTTTTTAAGTACTTAAGGCCCTAACCAAAGTGTTGGAGCCGCCGCGAAAACGACCGATTTCCGCCTAGACCAATTTTTTCGTTGGTAAACCTTAGGTTTTAGACCTTTAATGTACTTTTTGTGCCAACGTTCATCTGTTGTAACTAGAAATTGAATAGGATGTATAAATTCCAGCGCAACCTCTCCAAAATCTCCCTTTTCAGCGAATTTCCCCTTTTCTAGCCGGATAACATTCGTGTCGTCGGCGACCTTTCCCCCTTCGAAAAATGTCAGCCAGCCATCTGTAAATAATCGGGTTACGGTAGGTCCGATGAAGGTAAACGCCATCGCGGTGGGGGGTACCTTATTGGCCATGAGGGTCCCGCGCCCACCCCCTGGCCCCGCCCCCTCCACCCACGCACTCGGCGATTGTTTTACGACTGTCGGCGCGGATTAGAGGATAGACTAAAATCCCCACGACATTTTCCTTTTAATCTTTAGTAATCCTCTTAAAGCCCTTAACAACCCACCCGAATTTATCACTTTAATTTTCATTAAGGTTAAAAGGGGTTACCGTAATCCGAGGCAATTTTACAATAGGTTATTCATTCTTTTTTTTTTTGTAATTTTTCCGCCTCATTGAGTTGGAATTTCTTTCGTTCCGCTGCCCGATGAAAAATTTAATTGTTTTCATATTAACTTTTTACAAAAAAAACTTAATTTTAGGGTTACTGTACCCTTACAGTACTTTTGTTCCCATTTCACAATATTTTCGGTTTTTAAAGGCCTAGAAACAGCCCTTTAAGTAGATTTCTGAGTTACTGTAGGTTTCATTACGGTACTTGTTTCACCCCCCCCCATTTTGGATTACTGTAGAATTGCGTACGGTGAAGACTTTCCCAAATTCCGGTTACTGTAGTCTGTCATACTGTACTTTTCTATTGTTTCAAACACAGTTTGGGTTACTGTAATTCTGCATACGGTGCTTTTGTATTCGTTTTAACCAAATTTTTGCATACTGTAGCTTCGGATACAGTACTTTTGCCTTTTTTACAACACTTTTGGTTACTGTAGCTTCAATATGGGTTACTGTACCTTTTCCCGTTTTTTAAAACTTTTTGGTTACTGTAGTTTCGGATACGATACTTTTATGGTTGCGTTATCGTAAATTCTGGAAATATGGGTTACTGTAGTGTAGCTTTCGGTACTGTGCTTTTGTTCTTATATAAACCAAGTTTTTGGTTACTGTAGCTTTGGATACCGTACTTTTGCTCTGATTTTACGATAGTTTCGGTTACTGTAGTTTCAAGTACCGCCCTTTAGCAAAACGTGAGTTACTGTAGCTTGACGTACGGCATTTTCCTAATTCTAACCAATTTTTGGGATACTGTAGTTGTACCTTATCAAAATCAGTCCTTTAAAATCAGTTATTTGGTCCACTTTGTTGTATGAAAAACCACGTCAAGAAAACAACAAACGCGCTCTATTGCGAATAATTCCCCAATGTCAATATGATATCATTTTCTCTTCGTTATCCTTTCCTCCACCTCCCTCCAAATTGATGAAAAAGTCCCCGGACGGCGGATTATTATCCGATTTCCACCAAAACAACCGTCTCTTCGCTAAATGCATTTTGGATTTTGACTTTTGTCACGTTTACTACTCCAATGAATCCCGATTTCATAATTGGTTAAGAGTTTAACTCGACTTCCACTGTTTTGAAAAGTGCGGGTGAACTAAAAACTATAAGGGGTGGGAAGAAGATGGGAGGGGAGGGATTCGAAACTAGTATATAAGGCATATTTTCATAATTTGAAGTTTAGTTGTGAAAAAAATCTATTCAGTAGCGCAATTTACTTAATTTTTGCTTGAAATATTGTAAAATAGCCTTTAACATTCTCAAACCCGCCCACGCACGCATAAAAGTTAGCAAATGAGTTCAAACGGCTTTGACACCATAGCCAAGTGGCTAAAAGTCAAAACTGCCAATCTGAAGGTCCTTGGTTCGAACCCGCGGAGTGAAAAATCTTTTTTTTTTTGTTCAGATTTACAGCGAAAAACACCAATCTTCTTGAAAATGTAAATGTTTTTTTAATGTAAAACTTTCAAAATTTAAAAAATTTGAATTTTTGCTACCGAATTGCCCGAAGTATGGTTTGTTTTGCCTTTTTCTTGTTTTCGCTTTCCTCAACAGGCCAAAACTTCCGCAGTTTTTATTCTGTTTTGTTGTTTTTCGTCCAGTTTTCATTTTTTTTTTTTCCCTGAAAATTACAACTTACAATCGATTTTTCATGATTTAAGTGAAATTTTCCGCAAAGTGGACCATTTTTTGTTGAGAATTGATCCGTATTCAAAATTTGCCATTCCAATTAATGTGATTTGTCCCTATTCCGCTATTTTTCACGTAATAAGCCCACAAAAGGTCCGTTATGGTACCACTAAACTTGGTGTTGTCAAATTAAAACATTCTTTAATAATCATTTTGAGTGCTGAATGCCAAAATTTTGAAGAAAAATTGTTATCCCCAATTTTAAAGGTCTGTAACTGTTTTCCTTACTTACTTAACGTACTACCGCACCCCTCTGCTACTCTTTCTTCCAATGCATCTTTCCCTCAATGAGTAATCCTTTGCAGCTCCCTCTGTGAGGCCAGCCGGCTGTCTCTCCTCGCCTCCTCTGCGACTACGGTAGTTCATATCAGCGGATTAACCTTATCCGTCGTCTCTCTCCTCCCCGATCCCTATGGTCTCTCCATTGGGGCCTCCTCCTGCTTTCACCGGCGCCTACGGCTTCCCAGCGGCCTTCCAGTCGCTCTCCGGCTACCCCTTCATTCCCTTCTCCGCCGCCTCCGTCACTGCGGCCACACAAGCCAACATTCATTCTCACACGCACAACGGAGTCGCCAATGGGTAAGTAAACGAAATTATGGGGGGGGGGCTTTTAATTGGGAAAATTCCAAATTTTGGGCTTATCGCTGAAAGATTGGCGAACCAGACACATAAATGCACTCCGTTACATAAGTTAGGCTTTCTGAATTAGGCCAATGTCAAATTTACACTGTTAGAGATGAATTTATGTGTTATCACCTAAGGCCTTATCAGCCTTAATAGGGTTTGGGCCCTTAAAAACTAGGATAACAATAAAAGCGTTCTTAAACGAATAAGGTTTGGCTACCAAAAATCGGCACCGTTTTTGCAAAAGTTTAAAGGGTCGGGCCATTCAGGTCCCACAGCAAAGTACTGCCGCCAGTTTTGGCAATAAGCTAGGTTTGGTTAAAAACATCCGTTTGGCGTCCAATCGGTCGCAGGTTCGGATCCCACCATCAGCTGTTGTTATAAAAAAACCTTTCTTGGAAAAATATCACATTTATGCAACAAAATGTAATCAGAAGGTTTCAGCTCGTCAGTAAAAGCACCGTAATATTAATATTCCCCCCCCCCCCAAATTCAAACATTGAATTTTGCACCGATTTTGAAATGAGTCTACTTGAAACTTGAAACCACTTTGACCACCATTCTACAGTAGTCTTTCAGTTTTTAAACTAAAATGTTTATTTAAATATCAAATTATTTTGGAAGTCATACCTTTGAAAGTCACAGCAACTAATTTGATATCGGATGCAGAAAATTCCAACTCAGTTTAAAACTAAATTTCATTTAATTCTTGAATTCCGCATTTACTCACTGCAGGGATCTCCTAATGGTACACAGATGTGTGCCGAGCCAGGCCACAAATCGGCCCGAGGCGGCCGAAGGTCATGTAACTCAATGGCCGCGAGAACCCCAGGCGGCCGAAGGCCAATGAAACCAGAATGCAAAGGCCGGCGTAGCGATTCTTTGACTTACAATTATGCCACAATAGGTATTTTGGGTATTTAAAAAATTTGCAAACTGTCTTTGCAGCGCTTAAGCAAATTTGAAAATTTGCATATTTTTTAAAGCTACGTCAATCCAGAAGCCGTAAAAGTTCGGATTGCAGGTGCCCTCGGCGCTATTGATCCCAAGAGGCGCAGTTATCTAAAGTGTATATGCTGGAAACCGTACACAGTTACTTACTTTAGAACTTAACTTACTTTTACTTTACATAAAAACTCACTTTTACCAAAGAGCATCATCCGGACGCTATCACATCATAACTCTATTTTTACCCAGAAAAAGTTCAACTTCACCAAAACGTTTTCAATTCACTGAAACAACTTTTCGACCTTGTAATTATTGTCCTCGGAATACTGTACCACCCTCAAGTACCACCCTCAAGAAATGATTTCCCTGGAGAAAAATCTAATCGCAATAAGCAATAAACTAATCTCCGGACGCTTAAAGTTTACTTTCCTGAAACCTTAGATTTCGAATTGCTTCCGAAAACTTGTTTTAGAAGAGAAGCCTCAAATCACAAAATTACTATTTCTATGTCTTTCTCTCTCTTTGAGTCTCTCTCTCTCTCTCTCTTTCTCTCTCTATGTCTTGGGTTTCTCTTTCACTAAGCGTTAGTCATAGACCCCTTGATATTTTTGACTGGCTTTTTCAAGATCCACCCCCTAAAATCCGGATTTCCTTGAGATTTGTAGCAAATTTAGGATGATGGGAGCAGTCTTTGTTTATCCCTGTTTACTTCCGCAAACAAACACAAGATAGATTCGTATTTACAACTTTCAACCATTAATAAAACATTTGGAACACAAAACTTTGCTGCAAATGAAATCACAAAACCAATATGCAAATTTTCAGCGACGTTTCGCGACGAACGGGCCGTCGTGAGAGGACTTCCTTCAGTCGGTATCAGCTGGAAATTCTGGAGCGACACTTCGGAAAAAGTCAATACCCGGATTTGAGCGCCAGAGAGATGTTGGCCAGGGAGATAGGACTCCAGGAGACGAGAGTTCAAGTAATTCAAGTAGCAATTAGACTTATTAGCCATTAGATTCACACACTCACATACACTCACACACACACTCACATACACTCACACACACTCACACACTCACATACACTCACACACACTCACACACTCACACACACAGACACACTCACACACTCACACACTCACACACTCACACACTCACACACTCACACACTCACACACTCACACACTCACACACTCACACACTCACACACTCACACACTCACACACTCACACACTCACACACACAGACACACTCACACACTCACACACTCACACACTCACACACTCACACACTCACACACTCACACACTCACACACTCACACACTCACACACTCACACACTCACACACTCACACACTCACACACTCACACACTCACACACTCACACACTCACACACTCACACACTCACACACTCACACACTCACACACTCACACACTCACACACTCACACACTCACACACTCACACACTCACACACACAGACACACTCACACACTCACACACTCACACACTCACACACTCACACACTCACACACTCACACACTCACACACTCACACACTCACACACTCACACACTCACACACTCACACACTCACACACACAGACACACAGACACACTCACACACTCACACACTCACACACTCACACACTCACACACTCACACACTCACACACTCACACACTCACACACTCACACACTCACACACTCACACACTCACACACTCACACACTCACACACTCACACACTCACACACTCACACACACACACACACTCACACACTCACACACTCACACACTCACACACTCACACACTCACACACTCACACACTCACACACTCACACACTCACACACTCACACACTCACACACTCACACACTCACACACTCACACACTCACACACTCACACACTCACACACTCACACACTCACACACTCACACACTCACACACTCACACACTCACACACTCACACACTCACACACTCACACACTCACACACTCACACACTCACACACTCACACACACAGACACACTCACACACTCACACACTCACACACTCACACACTCACACACTCACACACTCACACACTCACACACTCACACACTCACACACTCACACACTCACACACTCACACACTCACACACTCACACACTCACACACTCACACACTCACACACTCACACACTCACACACTCACACACACAGACACACTCACACACTCACACACTCACACACTCACACACTCACACACTCACACACTCACACACTCACACACTCACACACTCACACACTCACACACTCACACACTCACACACTCACACACTCACACACACAGACACACAGACACACTCACACACTCACACACTCACACACTCACACACTCACACACTCACACACACAGACACACAGACACACTCACACACTCACACACTCACACACTCACACACTCACACACTCACACACTCACACACTCACACACTCACACACTCACACACTCACACACACACACACACTCACACACTCACACACTCACACACTCACACACTCACACACTCACACACTCACACACTCACACACTCACACACTCACACACTCACACACTCACACACTCACACACTCACACACTCACACACTCACACACTCACACACTCACACACTCACACACTCACACACTCACACACTCACACACTCACACACTCACACACTCACACACTCACACACTCACACACTCACACACTCACACACTCACACACTCACACACTCACACACTCACACACTCACACACTCACACACTCACACACTCACACACTCACACACTCACACACTCACACACTCACACACTCACACACTCACACACTCACACACTCACACACTCACACACTCACACACTCACACACTCACACACTCACACACTCACACACTCACACACTCACACACTCACACACTCACACACTCACACACTCACACACTCACACACTCACACACTCACACACTCACACACTCACACACTCACACACTCACACACTCACACACTCACACACTCACACACTCACACACTCACACACTCACACACTCACACACTCACACACTCACACACTCACACACTCACACACTCACACACTCACACACTCACACACTCACACACTCACACACTCACACACTCACACACTCACACACTCACACACTCACACACTCACACACTCACACACTCACACACTCACACACTCACACACTCACACACTCACACACTCACACACTCACACACTCACACACTCACACACTCACACACTCACACACTCACACACTCACACACTCACACACTCACACACTCACACACTCACACACTCACACACTCACACACTCACACACTCACACACTCACACACTCACACACTCACACACTCACACACTCACACCTTTAAACCAAACTGAACCTGGAAAAACCAATACTATCCCACGAAATTGAAAGTTTTAACCGTTTGTTAAAATTTTAGGTCTGGTTCAAAAATCGCCGTGCCAAACAGCGTCAACAGACAAAAGGATCGAAGCACACTGAGACGGGGAGCACAGAGTCCGATTCGCCTCCTCCTGAACCGAAGAATGAAATCAAACCGATGCCAATGATTCCGATGCCTGGAACGGCGGAATTCAACGCAGCTTCTGAAGCCAAAGCCTATGCTACTACACACATGGTCAAGAAGGAGTCTGACTATGTGCCATCAGTGGATTATAAGTTTCATGAGGGTAAGTTTCTCACTCTCACACACACACATACACACATACACACACACACACTCTCTCTCTCTCTTTCCCTCTTTCCCTCTTTAACCATTTACATTCCAGGTTGGTACGCCGCCCTTCCTGCATCAGCGACTACAAACTACAACATCTACAACACGTACTTCCCTCCAACGGCGACGTACGCCTACCCTGCGCAGTACGGAACCTACGACGGAGCTTACGCGCCTAACAACCCGTCATACACGGGACAGCTGTGATCTCATACAAAAATATTCCTATGTAAATAGTGACCCCCAGTGCGATCTCCAATCATCGATTTGTCTAATTTATATTTTGAATGCGAGAATAAAGTTACAGAAAGAAAGCAAACAGTGTGTGTGTGTGTGTGTGTGTGTGTGTGTGTGTGTGTGTGTGTGTGTGTGTATGTGTGTGTGTATGTGTGTGTGTGTGGGTGAGTGAGAGAGAGAGAGAGACAGAGACACATATAAAGTGAATTCCATGTTTCATTAAATCAGTACAATCTTCTGACTGTTCTCACTCGCCTCCTCTTTGATGGTCTCTTCTTTCTGAGTGACCATAGCGGGAGAGGCACTCTTTCCAAACCGCCTGAAGTAGATCCATTATTAGAAAATCAAAAGTGCCCACTGGGTCAGAAACGCTCCCCATTGCATGGCACTTTTCGGGTCTTCCTTCCAACGCAGGCGAAGCTAGGAAAACTTTGAGAGATTAAAAGAAGGGGAGTTACTGTTTTGTCGTCCTTGGTTTTGATTGTGATGAAAGTCACTTTGGGGAAAGAGAGAATCTCCAAATCCTGGAGGTTGTTGAGGTAGTAGATACGACCCATCACGGGGACCCTAGGAGGAAAGTTAAAGTTTAGACAGAGAGACAGATAGACAGAGAGACAGAGAGCAGAGAGAGAGACAGAGAGACAGAGACACAGAGAGACTGAGAAATATAGACTTACCCAGGTCCAAATCCAATAAGAAAGTGTTTGTAGAGAACCAGCCAGCCGTCTTCAGTGACCACTGCCAGCCGCTGCACCCACTTCGTTCCCGACCTCTGCTGCAAGTATCCACACTTGCCCCGGCCATCTCGACAGAAGCTCTTCTGAATTTGATCCGTTTTCAAAGACACAGCCTAGGCACTTGTTCAGGAAGCTCAACATTGGAGCCCAAGTGTGAGTAGTAACCACCCATTTGGGTGGGCGGTGAGTAGGGAATGAGGGGTCGGAGAATGAAATTCACGTACACGACGAATCGCGTGAGCAAATTAAGCGCAGCGGAATTCTAATGGCGACAGTGTGACCTTCCCATTGATAAACCGTGCTTCTGTTTTGGGATAAATGATGCCATGTTTCGGTAATTACAAGGATAATACCCAAATCCCATTTGTTATCCGAACGCACCGTGTGCTTCTTCTCACTTCGCGGCGCGAGGCGGTCTGTTTGATACCGAAGAAGTGTGTGCCCGCACTTGTCACCTGCAGATTGCGTCAGCGCGCACCGTGCCGAAAGGGAAGGACAAACACTCGATTAGGCGAACGTGTGAAGCGGCCGACGGACCATTGGCAGGGCAAAGGAAGGATTATGGGGGGCCAATAGGAAGAGAGATACAGGTGGTTAGAAGAAAGAGTGAGCGAGTGCTAGTGAGGGAGTGAGTGCCTGCGTTCTAGTGAGTGAGTGGCTGAGTTCTAGTAAGTGAAAGAGTTCTAGTCAGTGTGTGAGTGAATGAGTGCCAGTGAGTGACTAGTGAGTTTTAGTGAGTGACTGAGTTATAGTGAGGTAGTGACTGAGTTCTAGTGAGTGAGTGAAAGTGAGTGAGTTCTAGTGAGTTCTAGTGAGTGGGTTCTAGTAAGTGTGTGAGTGAGTGAGCGAGTTTTAGTGATTGAGTGAGTGAGTGAATGAGTGCTAGTGAGTGAGTCAGTTCTAGTGAGTGAGTGAGTGATTAAGTGAGTGAGTGAGTGACTCTGAGTTCTAGTGAGTGACTGAGTGAATTCTTGTGTGTGAGTGAGTGAGTTCTAGTGAGTAAGTAACCTCAGACCAGTTTCTCCGGTCCAATCTCGTTTCGTTGTCTTTCCTTTTGAATTTGCAGGTGCCATAGAACAGAAGCACTTGTAGCGCTAATCGGATTGCACTATTTGCGGCACCTTTTAGGGAGCCGCGAGTGGTCCTTCACGGCATACGGTATGCCAAAAGAGGCCGCGAACCCACACTCGCTGTTTGCTCTATCCTCACGAAAGCCGTCATGATACCCCGGTCAAGTCTCGCCGGGAAACATGACACCCCATACCTGTTACGGAGATGGATGGGAAAAAGAGAGAGGCCCTCTGACAGTTTGACGACCAAATGTGCTTTTAACACAAATATGTACATAAAACAGCTATGAATGTGTTTTATTTATACTTTACACGTAGATCATTGCTTCAATGTTCCTAGCACGTTCCCACAAACTAGTAATGGTGGCCATAACGGCGGCCGTAGCCATTGCTGTGACCGTATCCATAAGAGTCGTCCTCATACTTGTGCTTGTCCTCGAACCAACGGAAGTCGACCATGAAGACACAGGCCAGCAGAACCGCCTTCATCTGAGCAGTGAGGTCCAGAGGGAACTGAAGGCTGAAGGTATCGGCATTGGTCGTGGCTTCCTTCAAGTATCCACCGTAGTGTTTGACCATCATTCCGATGGCTTCGCCCGAGGTCGTTTGGATCTAAACACAACCTAATTTTGAGTAGAAGACATGTTTACCCCAAAAATCGTCCGATCGTTCTTGTCGATGAAGCTGGGTCGGATGACTTCGAGGATGGGGGCACGCGCGGGGTCAAAGATTGTGAAACCATCATAGGTGCCCTTGATGTAGCCGATCTGAAGAAGCTGGTTGTTAGGCATCAACAGGTTGGTTTACAGGAGCACCGGGAGGAGCTTCGATGTAGGCCTCTGCGTAGGAGCAGCAGGGTTGGTTAGGGCGGTGGACGCGGATGATCTCCTGAAGTTGTGGAAGCGGTGAATAACAGAGAGAGAGAGAGAGAGAGAGAGAGAGAGAGAGAGAGAGAGTGAGGCAGAGAGAGTGAGACAGAGAGAGAGAGAGAGAGAGAGAGAGAGACAGAGAGACAGAGAGACAGAGAAACAGAGATAAAGACAGAGAAAGAGACAGAGACAGAGACAGAGACAGAGACAGAGACAGAGACAGAGACAGAGGCAGAGGCAGAGGTAGAGGCAGAGGCAGAGACAGAGACAGAGACAGAGACAGAGACAGAGACAGAGACAGAGACAGAGACAGAGACAGAGACAGAGACAGAGACAGAGACAGAGACAGAGACAGAGACAGAGACAGAGACAGAGACAGAGACAGAGACAGAGACAGAGACAGAGACAGAGACAGAGACAGAGACAGAGACAGAGACAGAGACAGAGACAGAGACAGATACAGAGACAGAGACAGAGACACAACCAACCCTCATCGCATTATCCGTAATGACCATGGTGAAGGCCCTCCATTCGCCATAGTAGTTCCTCTCGTCCTGAGTCGACATCTCCATAGCGTAGTAGATCTGCTGCCCCATAGCGTTGCGAATGACGTAGCGATTGGCAGTCTCAATCCCAGTGAACACCTCCAGCATCTCCACCAGCTGTTCCACAATGATCTGATCCACCATGGTCAGGTACTCCAATCCGGCAGGACAACCAGGAACCGTTCCAGGAGCGGGCATCCAGATGACAGGGGGACGAACCACCACGGGCTGGGGAGGAGCCATCGGCATGGCGACCATAGGCTGACCATTAACTGCCATAGGCGGAACGGCCCCAGGCTGAACCACCATGGGCTGGGCAGGCCCCATCATAGGCTGGCCCATCGGCTGACCCGGGTAGGCTCCATAAGGCTCAGCAACCACCATTCCGGCAGGACTGCGTTTGTCTTGCATTCCTTCAGCCTGACTAGTGCTTTTCAGACAAGCGGTTAAGATGGATGTATAGTCACTGCGATCACCAGGCGTGTCATCTGAAAAAGAATCATTTAGAATCAACATGAAGAATGTACCAGAAGAAGACATGTGACTAGAAGACCGTCTCCAAGAGAGGAATAATGGAAAATGAGCAAAGGTTCAGAATCCAAAGCGTCACCCAGCGTAGATAGGCAATTATGCGAATTTATATTTTATTATTAGAAAAGAGTTTCTCGTTTTTGAGAATTTTGTGCGACAAATTGTCATAGGTCCCGGCACGATTTTGGTCAGCGTGGTGTGCCCCACTTGCAGTGCCACGTCGATATTTCCCTATCGGTTTTCGAGCTTTCCATTGTTGAGATTTGTTCTTGTTTTTATGTTTGTTCGAAAGTCCTTGTTTTTATAAAGTTAATTGTATTATTTGTAATTGCCAGTTGATTTTCGAACTTTGCCCCCCCCCCCCACTTCGTTATCTTCTTATAGCTTTTTTACCCGAATAAATGTCAACTTTCCTCTGTATTTTCTGTATTTGCATATAAATGGCTGTTGTGCCAATTTCATTTTTACACGGTGTGCCCGAGAATATAACGCGGTTGCAATTTTAGGTAATGGCTGAACTTTCCGTGCCGAAGGTCGATCCTCCAGTTCCTCCGGAACCTCTCCTCAAACGCCCGAAGCTCCAAACCGATGACGGTGCCAATAGGGTGTGTTTATACCAAATTTTCAATTTGATTTTTTCCTTTTAGGACCAGGTCTGTCTATCCGACTTGCACCAAATATACATCGATAAAATCGCCAAGCATGTAAGTTTTTTGTTCAAAAGTTTTTTATGCTGTGGCGAAATAACGCCTTCCGGAGAGTAATTATTTCGTATACATCGTTCGTTTACTGGGATTGGGAATTCATGGGCAAAACAAGAACACGCCTTTTGAGGGTAATTTTTTCCTATAGTCGGGTACGGCCATTTTCTTGTACCATTCTTTGTTTTGCCCCGGGCCGGGCCGTGGGATTTTTTCGGGACAGTTCGGCCCCGCCCGTTCGGTCAGGGTAAAATTTTAATTTTTGTATAAATCGGTACAATAATTTTTGGAACTGCATTAAATTACTTAATAATGTTTGTTATTAACATATAAGTCAATATTAGTCGCACAAAAAAGAATGTCCTCGACCGGGATCGAACCCTGGTCATGTGTGTGGCAATCTGACTGGGTTGTCCAAGTAGAACCGGCAGACCGGGCCGGGCCGACCAAAATTTTCCAGCTGACCTGGCCCGGCCCGTGAGAACCCCGCCTGTCCCCACAGGTAGCTTGTTAATGTATGATGTCCACCTATGGGCATAACGCTATTTTCGTTTTTTAAAATGAATTTTTCAGCTGGATGGGAAGAGTGTCGCTCGTCTGCGACATACTTGCAAGGACCTTTTCCAGAAGGGACTGATCGCACAACGATCGGTAACGATCGAGTCATTGGAGATCACAATGGTAATTATCGACTACGAATAACATTTTTCGTGTTTAGTCTAACGGAAAGCTGCGTTTTCATGCTGATGAGCTTTCGCACCGTGGATGGAATGAGAAACAGTTCGGAGCGACCGCCTTTCGTTTCCAAGCTCACTTCCTGCGCATCAACGTAAGTTGCGACTTACTTCATATATGTATCTATATATAGGAGGTATAGGAGGCGGAGCTCCATTGAAGGGATCGTCATGGGCATTTCTCTGCTTAAAGTACCCCACTGAAGTGGCGCGGGCCACACATGGGCGTCAGCCCGACTTTGACGGCTAGGGGGTCTCGCCAAGAAAAATTTCATATACGAGGGGTATCGCTAGCATACTTTGACACGTGGTGCTTGCGGGACCTTGGTTTTGGGGAGTTGCTCATTGTGGGGGCCTTGCGAAATTGGGGGTCCTTGATTTTTGGGGGCCCCTCCGTTTGCGCGGCCTCACTTTTTAATCCCCCTCCGTACCGTGTTCAGGTATGATCGCTAGGTTCCCCCCATAGGCCATTTTTAAAGGGCGGGGTCTCGCCACTACCCAAGCGACGGAGCTGTGCCCATGTTTGCCCGCGGCTCCGCCCGCATTTCGTGCGGCTCCGTACACACGCGCCGCGCCGTAAATCGAAAAGTTTCACCCAATTCTGCAAATTGCCTCAGGCGGGGGTCGGAATTTCACGATCTTGTTCATCTCGGGGTTCTCAAATGACGGGCCGGGCAGGGCCGAGGGATTTTTTTTTGGGGCGGACCGGGTATGAAAAATATTATTTTAAACATTTCAGTTAAGCCCCCAACTCAATTATGGCTCCACGCTTTGTTTTCCCACTCAGTGCGAATTTAGGGATATAACACAAGTGTGGGGCATATTTTTTCTTTCTGCGTGAATTTGGTTTAGTCCCCCATATTCGGTGTTCTCAAATGACGGGCCGGGCCGAGGGATTTTTTTCGACCTTTTTTGGGGAGGAGGTCATAATAACTAAATTTTTCGGTCGTAATTTGTATGCACAACTTTCGCCCAAGATTCGGTTCGGATGCGAAAGATGAATGGGGGTGCTTGTTTTTTGCCCCTGATGTTAAGGAGCATTCATACCCTAATTCATGATATCACTAGGTGCCTGTCGAGGTTCTCAGATGACGGGCCGCTCTAGGGATGTTTTTGGGACGAAAGTTTCCAATTTTGTATAAATCTATACAATAATTTTTTAAACTTATCTGAATTACTTAATAATGTTTGTTATTAACTAATAAGTCAATATTAGTTGTACAAAAAACAGTATCAATGACCGGGATCGAACCCTGGTCGTGTGGCTGGCAATCTGTCTGCGTGGTCAAGGGTAAGCGGACCTGGCCGGGTCGACCAAAATTTTCCAAATTGCCCGGCCCGTGAGAAGCCCGGTTCATGTATGCCAGAGTGTACAAACTGTATCCAGCCGAGAATGATGTGAAAAGTCCATTTAATGATTATGCTACTTGCAGCAGCGCCTAACCGACGACGTCCTCAGGCGTGTTTCCGAAATTCTGAAGGGCAGGGGAACCATCAAGAGGTTGAAAGTCATTCGAATCGACCCTCTCCACTTCACACCCACTGAATTGAAGCTTTTTCTTCAGGTAAAACTTTTCCATTGCTTCGAACTTTCGAATTTTCAGGAATTCCATGTTTCTGAGCTGGAAGCTGGACTTTCGTCGGAGGAGTTCTTCGAGCTGCCAGCCGTCAAACAGGTTAAATAAAATTCCTCTTTCCTTCGATTTTTCAAATTTTTCAGAGGCAATTTCATAAGATGCCTGATGCCCCTCTTTCTCTTCGTTTTTTGCTGAACACGGAGATCCATTCCTGCCAAATTCATCTTTTTCATCGTAGGGCGGGTCGGGCATACTCTGAAGAAATGCACGAAGTTCTAGAGGTACTACTGACATATTTTTTTAATTGATAGGAATATTTGCAGAAATGGGCGAAAAACGAGAAGGAGATCAAGGAATTCACCTTCTCTAACTTCTGCTGTGACGAGCAGATCCTCTTCCGTGGCTGGAAGATCATCAAGAGAGGAGAGGAAGTTCCGCCCGACCGTCCTATCGTCATCAAGCACGCAGGAGTGAGAAAATGTGGATTACAGAGCGTGCGCTGGATATATCGTCGTTAGTGGTTTCGTATTACAACCTTTTTTGAAGTGATTTTTTTTAGGTGTTTTTCAAAGACACAAGCCCATGTCGAAGTTGCAAAAAATTTCCCACATTTTTTTATTAAAAACAAAAAAAAACCCACCTGGGTTGATATCCGACCATGGCTGGACAGGGAGCTTTGGGGGGCTCGATGCGTAACCCCCCCCCCCTCAAATAATGCCTCGAAGGCAACGCTAGCCCCCTTTGTTTTTTGTTACCATTTTCAGCCAAACGCAGAATTACGTAGGTATCGCTAGTAATACAGGTCCAACTATGATCCTAACTTCACCAACAAATATTCATACCCCTCGCCGGGGTTCTCACGGGCCGGCTCATTTGGAAAATTTGGTCGGCCCGGGTCGGCCCGTTTACATTGTACAACCCAGTCAGATTGCCAACCACACGACCCGGGTTCGATCCCTGTCGGTCGCATTCTTTTTTGTACGACTAATATTGACGTATATGTTAGTAACAAACATTATTAAGTATTTTGTTAAAAAAAATAAAGCCGTTTAAAAAAATATTGTACCGATTTATAGAAAAATAATTTTTGTCCGACTGGGTCGGGCCGGCCCGTCATTTGAGGACCCCGCCCCTCGCCAATCCTATTTCGGCCAAAAAGTCGATACGCCCCCTTTGTAGCGCACTGTTTTGATGTAATAATGGGTAATTCGATTATCAACATCAGAATAATCTCACTCAGTTCCAAAAACTGCCGAAGTAGGGTTGGCTTGCACTGTAGCTCTAATTTTGAATGGTCTAATTTTATGGGCTAGATAATCTAATTTTAAATGGGTCCTGTCATTTTGCTGCACAGTAAGAAAAAAATTGGCTTCAGAATTTTTCTTGACAAAAATATGTAACTAATTACACGAAAAAATATGAGACAAACCATGAATTAAGTGAAAGTTTAAAAAAAATTACTATTTTGTTTTCCGCTTTATAAAAAGTTAAACGTAGCTTAGTATTTTCACATACCCAATTTGTTTCGCACCGACTTTTTTGTCAAACTGCCGGGAAATTCAAATATTTACAATTTTTAAATCCTGATCACGTAGTGTTGGAATTTAACGAAAAAAAAAAGTAGGTACATAGGTGCAGGGGTGGACGGCTCCGGCCCGGGGCCGGCCCTGCAGGGCCGGGGCCTAACAGGGCCGGGGCCTCACGGGGCCGGGGCCTAACAGGGCCGGGGCCGGCCCCCTAGGCCCCGCGGGGCCTGCGCGGGAACTTGAATTTTTTAAAAGATACAATATTTTGTTGAGAGAATTTATAATTATGCAATATTTATTGCAGTAAAATTATTATTATTTCACTACGGAGAAATATCATGCCTATGCTTACCAGGAAGCGCGATTCCCAGTTGTCCTACGCTCCCAATTGTCTAAGATGTAAAACTTCCAGTGACTTTGTATTGTATATTTTTCTTACAATAACCGCTAGTTTCGTCTCATTTTGCATAAAACAAGGTCTCCAATTTGTTCACAACCCGAAAAAAATTTTATAATTTTTTTAAAAAGTTTTGTAAATGAAAATGTCATAACGTAATTGATTTTGAAGATACCATTCCATAGTATTTTCTAAAAGTTCAAATTCCCGCGCAGGCCCTGCGGGGCCTAGAGGGCCGGCCCCGGCCCTCTGAGGCCCCGGCCCTGTTAGGCCCCGGCCCCGTGGCGGCCCCGCGGGGCCGGCCCAAAGCCCAGCGGGGCCGGCCCCCGTCCACCCCTGCATAGGTGGACACGAAGTATTTTGACGTTTGGTTGAAAATAGTAACAAAACATATCAGGGGGCTTACGTTGCCTCCGAAGCACCGTTTGGGGGGCTTACGTAGTATCGGGCCCCTAAAGATTCGCTGTCCAGCTATGAGTAGGTATTTCTATTCATTTAAACAACCTTGCCAATTAGATATTACAATATAATAAAATCCTTTTTTCTAATTCTAATATTAAAATTTCGTTCTAATATTAAAATTTTTTTCGGAATAAAATAACTGCAAAATAACTAATTATTTGTACCTGTTTTTAGTGATTCGGGCCGACGGCACAGTTATCTCTTTCGTGAACGGTAAATTCAAGAAAGAAGAAAATCCGGTCGCCGTAATGAAGCCTGTTAATTGGAGGACTCGTGATCCACCCACGACAATCACTTTTCTTAGTGATTTTCCAGCTGTTGTTGTTGTTGTCGTTGTTAAAACTCCCCGGTGTTACTTTCTGCGTCTGTTGATTGTCGAATTTCGCTTCCACTATGTTATGTTCTCACTGTATTTTTCAAATAAATGGCGACTTTTCTCTTTCGTTTGTGTGTGTTCATATGAGTGACTTTGTTTTCGTCTTTTGCATAGTCTGCCCTAGAAGTCCGTGATAATAACGCTGCTCGAGAGGATTTCTCACTGAGACAAGATACCACTCGGCATGAACAGCGTGCCAACCCCCCCCCCCCCCCCCTCTGAAAGCGCGACTCCAACATCCGCTACAGAAATCCTCGCGCATGGTCTAAAAACAGGGGTTGTCAAAGTGTGGTGCCAAAAATTACTTTAGGGTTATATAAGTGCGTATGTGAAGTTTGGTTTGAAATTTTTCAATTTGTGTGGTTGCCCGGGGTACCCGCATTACGCGCGGCGCCTATTTCCTAACCCGTAATGCGGAGGCGACCCCGGGCAACCCCACAAAGTGAATATATTCAAACCAAACTTTACACACACGTTCATACGACCCTGGTGCATTTTATGATGTAGTGCTTGCCCTTAATTCTTCATACACTGGAGACCTTCCCCCCAAGGGGGCGACCACCCCAACCGGGCCTACGGGTGCTTGTTCAATTCACTCGGCTGTAGAGGGCGTGTTTTATACAACCATGGAAACGCTATAAATTTTCAAGATGCAGTCCTAGCAAGTTTGTCAGGGATACAAAAATTTGTTATACCAATTTTCAGCGATAGCTTGAAATGTCATGTGGTTCAGACCAAAGAAAAAATAAACTTTGCCCATGAAGACTTGAAAGAATGAGGTACCGAGACAATAATTAGATACGTAATTTTTTCCTTGTACTTGTGAACAGTCTGTTCATTCACCGAACTCAAAATACAATCAATCATCTTTTTGCGTTTTTCTGATTCGCGCTGATCGGCTTATTGTTGCCGAATCACTCGTCGTTTTGCTATCTTAACCCCGATGGTTGCAAGTGACGTTTTGACACAGACATTGACTGTATTTTTCATTCCCAACGGATAATCCAGTGTTAAAGAATTTTTGATATGGGTCACGCGATATCGTGTGATCTATCATAATTATTAATAAATATAACTTGCAGAGAATACCTTGAATATGCAGAGAACACTAAGCCAAAATCAGCTGTTTTCCGTAACTTGCCGCATACCAACAAAAGAAAAAAAAATAACAATTGGATGTACTACAAAAACTTGAACAATTAGGAAGATGCAAAGAAACGTGTCTACAACTGACGTTCCTGCGCTACGACCTGTTATTCACATAAGTAGCGCTACAGGACAAAATTAATGTAATTTTTGTACGATCCGGGAAGCGCCGCTTCTACGGGGTAGAAAATATGAATATTTGTGTCGTTATCGGCTCATTATTGCTGAATCACTTGCCGTTATCGGTCGCAACCGAAGTTCTGACAACACTGACTGTATGGTTCGTTCCAACGGATAATCGCGAATTAAAGGTTTTGTGGAATTCAGTGTAGCCACGTAAATATTTGTTTTACCCTGTCACGTAAAAGAGTAAGTGATTGCACGCTAAAAGAAGATACGCAGAGAAATACGCAAAAGTAGTGCTTAAAGGGCAATGACCTTGAAAACGGGATTGCACATTATTTTGACAATACCTACTTTTCAATAGATATGTCAACGACTCTGAAACATGCCTTGCGTAATTATGTAGACGGCTGCATTGGGTGCAGATGTAAACGGCAGAAAAAAGTGAGAAAACAGCGTGTGATTTCCTCACCATAGCGGTGCGGAAATTCACACGTTGTTTTCTCACTTTTTTCTGCACTTTTTTCTGCTATAAGATAAGCAGCTTTACTAATCTTTCAGTTTAAAAGCCAGAATCTAAGCATCTTCTGCCAGTTGGAAAATGCAGTTCCTTCCCTGCTTGTGCCTGCTTCTTGGAGTAGCCTTTGCCGCTCCTACACCTAGTGAGTCTCTCTAAGGTTTTGAAGAAAAAAATAATATTTGGAAATTGTACACATCTTGAAATTTTATGAATTCGTCAGTTGAGGCGTGCCCTTGTGTTGACCAATTAAATTGTAATTGAAATGAGTTGCCCGCCCTACTCGCCACTCATTAGAAGAAAAATTGTATTTCCATCTGTTTTACAAGAAATGTATCTTTAACTAAATTTTCAGCTTGTGTGCAGAACGTCAACATTACCACTACGCAATGGCTTATGCCTTCCACCAAAGCAACTCCTGGCGCTAGCTGTTCTTACGTTGTAAGTTATTTTTTGGCAATTCAAAATTCACAGGATTTGCTTAATTTCGAGTATGGCATATAACGTTTTCAGTTCTCTTTTCCTTCCAACTCCTATGCAAACATTGCGATCACTGCGACTGGAATGGCCTCCGAATTGAACTCTTATGAAGTCATCAGAGTCATCAACGAGTTCAACAACCATTTCCAGTATAATTACTTGATATCAAGCAATTTATTCCTCGTTAAGAATGGAACAGTCTTATACAACTCCACAACCGACACTTACTTCTAGCAGTAATTGGCCCGGGACATTCACTGTAACAGTTCAAGCGGAGACTTACACCAACATGCGAGTGCAGATGACCGTCTCTATAAGGAGAAGTAAGCTTGTAATAATGCATCAAACTTAGGCATGCTTCAGTGAATATGCCTGTTCCAAGCCGTTACATCACAACTGCCACCAATGGCCCATCCTCGTTAATTTACCTCAATGAATTCAAAAAAGGAACAGCCGTCAGCATCACGGCCAACAGCACCAGGGTGATTTTATTTTTTCTGAATTATTTCTGTTCATTTCAAAAGCATTGGCTTTGATGATGTGAGGTCTTAAGGGTTTATAAAAGAAAAATCGTTCATGCCTTTTCTTGAGTGACGGGACGCAATAAGAAGAAGGGTCGTGAAAGAATTTTTTTTTGAATAAATGGAAATCCTGTTGATTATTTCAATCTACCTTATCATATATCATCCTAATCGGGAGTAATCTGCTACCCTTCTCAACCCTCGCAAACGCGCTAAATAGTAAGAACTCGAGTTTATAAGGTTGTTTTTGTTAAGTTTGTTAATGTTAACTTCTCACAAACACGGGCCTTTTCATTTTTCGTCGACTTCATAGAATGCCTCAAAAGAGTGATTAGTGAAACCCAACCCATTTGTTATGATACCTGGAGGGTACGCGCGCCAACGACGCGCACCCTCCTGAGTCGCGGCCTTCGGCCGCCATGTAAGGCGGCCTGCGGCCGCAAACATTCATGGCCTACGGCCACTCATTACTCGGCCTTCGGCCGTGAAACAAACGTGAAGCTCGGCCTACCGCCGACCTCACCCTCTCACTCTGGGGAAATGAACGCGTGAACCTTTGCTGATCCACTTCAGACACACACGTTTTATTATAAGGGTTTTTGTATAAGGGATCCTTGAGCTAGTATTTATCGCAAATTTTAGGCATTTGTGACACCGGTCGTTACATACCAGGGGGATAATTTCAGCTATGACGGAAAACAAGCCGGACTTTCAAACATTTTCGTCTATGAAAACGGAAAAAGCGTCGGAAAGTGAGTATTACTTCAGGTCGCACAAAATCAAATTGGTTTTAGCCTTTTGGGCAAAGACTCGAATCCTCTGTTTTCGCGAAGCAAGACACTTACACTTTATGCTGCTGAGGACACCACTCCTAGAATGACCGGAGCTGTTTTTGTCAGTGATGACACCAGTGGGTTTGGTTTGTATTAAAAAAAACCGATGTGCTTAGACGTCATAATCTCCACTTCCTGTCAGTATTTGAATTATGAACCAGTGTACCAAAGCCAGAGAAAAAATATCAAATCCTTCTGGGGATGCTCTGGAGACTTTAATGTTCCCCCGCAGTCCAACACTTTTGTCGCTGACAACGGGAGAAACACTACAATGACTGTCACAAAGATCGATAACATTGTAAGTTTTGAGTACAACTGTTACATCAGTCAAACAATTCTAAGGGTGCCGGAGGAGTATTTTCGTACCAGATTGGAGGTCCTACCGAGTCGTTTAAGAAGACTGCCCTGAATATCACCAACGCAGATCTGCCCATTACGATCAGTGGACAGATGGTCACATTCTACATTTCACAGCACTGGGGAAGCATCATTTTCGATCTTAACTGACAGGCGATGCAATAAATGACATGTATTGAAAAAGTAACTTTTTGAATAAATCTTAGATACAATCCGGTTTCGATGTTGTACCATCGCCGGTTTTGCACAATAATGCAACACTTGAAGGCAAAAACTGACTCTATCCCTTCTAATAAAACGCTGTGGTTTCTGTGTGTTTGTCTATGGTTTATCAGCGTAAAACCACACGTTCATTCCTTCAGAAGGAGAGGGTGAGATCGGCCGTAGGCCGAGCTTCACGTGCTTCACGCCAATTTCACGGGCGAAGGCCGAATAATGAGTTTCAGTAGGCTATGGATGTTTGCGGCCGCAGGCCGCCTAACTGGGCGGCCGAAGGGAAAGTGCGCGCCGTTGTGCGCGCGTACCCTCCTGGTTACAGTTTAATGTGTACATAATGAATCGAAATCAGTATTTGTCATTCAACCTGTGAACAAAAACAGTCAGCTCTGTTTGATCCTTTGTTTTTAGGTTTTTTCTGACAAACCAGGAGGGTACGCGCGCCTACGACGCGCACACTCCTGGTGTGCGGCCTGCGGCTGCACTGACACGCGGCCTTCGGCCGCTTAATTAGGCGGCCTGCGGCCGCAGATTCATGGCTAACGGCCATTCATTACTTGCCTTTCGGCCGTGAAAATGCCGTGAAGCACATGAAACTCGGCCTACGACCGTACTCACCCTCCCTCGCTGGGGAAATGAACGCGTGGACCTACGCTGCACACACACAAACACGGTTGGTTATTAAAAGTGAGTGATTACTTGCGGTCCTCACCCATTAAACTAACTATCAAGAGGTTTCGTGGCTTCAATGCTTAAACCCTTTAAGATTTACATCAGAGAGAGAAAGTCTCAAAAAGAAAAGTGGCGGTTTTTATGTCTATAGCGTGTTTCAGCTTTGTGCGGGTTAGCACTGCATGTCACTCTAAGATAAGGGACTTTACTAATCTTTTCAGTCTCGAAGTCGCATATATTGCAAGCTTCTTCTGCTAGTTGGAAAATGCAGTTCCTTCTCTGCATGTTCCTGCTTCACAGAGTGGCCTCCGCCGGTCCAACGCCAGGTGAATTTCTCATAAGTTATTTTTCAGAAAGAAAAATCTCTAATGTAAGGATCATGAAACATATTCTCCATACGTCAACAATAAAGATACCCCCTTGTTTAAGAGGCGTAAATTGTAAGCGGGTGGCAGTGGCAACCTGCTCTTTTTTAACTATGTTAAAATGCAATCACAGTTTCTAAACTTGTTTTGTTGTATTTTCTAAGTAATCGTATCAGGCCTTCGATTTCTAAGCTGAAATTTTGTGGCTTTCCCAAAAATGTTATAAAAAAGACAAAAATTGCAAGACGACTTTCTTTTGATTAGTATATTATCAGTTACCTTTTTGCCTAAAAATCACAATTCCCTTTTGCATACCCGCCATTAAACTAATATTCAAAAGTAGCGAAAAACAGGTTTTCGTCTACAGATCTGTAGACGACCAGTATGTCCTGCGTCTTTGGCATTCACAAGCTTTCCAATAAGAAAAAACGCAAAAGATATGGGTGCTGGACAATTTTGCATAGTTGATTTGCATAACCTCCAATCGTATTCAATAGAAAATAAAATGAAAATCCTCTTACTGACCCTATAAACGGCTTATTTTGAACATTTTTCATTTTGGGTGTTTGTTTTTCCCTGTCGGAAGTGACTGTATATAATGCAATTTTGTCAATGGCGCACATAAAAATTTAACCTTCAGCGCCAAACGCCTAAATACATTGCATGAGGCGAAGCATTGTGGATAGCGGCAGTAGCAGAAACTATTTGGGTATTCAAACTTATGTATACAACGAAAGAAGAAGCTTTTATTGAACAAAATCGTTGATAACCCCGCTTTACTGAAGTTTGATGTTTTTCGAAAAAGTTTGAATTTAGTTGAGAAAGCCGACGAAACAAGGGGTTAACATTTCAAACTGTTTCACCCACCTACTTTCACTTGGTATGCAAAAAGTTTTTCGAAAAATTTATTGCACAATCCCTTCAAGTTTGTTTTTTTATATAAACGCGTTATGATATAATGTTTAGCATGTGTACAGAACATCAATATCACAGCCACGCAATGGCTTCTGCCTTCCACCAAAGCTACTCCGGGCGCTAGCTGTTCCTACGTTGTGAGTTGGCGTGTTAGCCTAAAACATTTGTCTTTGCAGTTCTCTTTCCCTTCTAGCTTATATGCTAACCTTGCCATTACTGCTACCAACGTGAACAGGTCACCTTTCTATGAAGTCATTACTGTCAACAATAACTTCAGCAACGATTTCCAGTGAAGGTTTATCAGATAACTGGAACATCGCTTTGAGAATGTCACAGTTCATGACAACACCATTACAACCGATACTTACTTCTAATAGTAATTGGCCTGGGACGTTCACAGTTACCGTTCACGCATCGAACGACACTACAATGCGGGTGCAGATGACCGTCACAATCCGAAAATGTAATCTTTCCCAAACAGTCTTCTTTACTTGCGAATTTAGTGAATTTGCCTGTTCCAAGTCGTTACATTACAACTGCGAGCAATGGCCCGTCATCGTTGATTTACCTCGACGAATTCAAAAAGGGAACATCCGTCAGCATCACGACTGACGGCACCAGGGTATTGTTTTTTAGAATTGAGCCATAGTAATGATAGTGATTTTTGAGGGCCCTCGGCTTGAAAAAAGCCGAGCAGGGTACTATCATAGATGAATTGACCTTTCTTGAATGTTATTAGCAATTGCCTCTAGATTTCAAATCCATATTCTGAAAATTTTAATTTTTCTTTAGTTTTCACCGTGTTTGGTAGCCCTGAGTATGGAATTCAAAAAAATTATTTCGATACCATTTGGTTACTAAATTTTTATCAAAATTTTAGGCTTTTGTGACACCGGTAGTTACATACCAGAACGTTAGTCAAGACAACATAAGCTATGATCACACTCAACCCGGACTCTCTAACATTTTCGTCTATGAAAACGGAAAAAGCGTCGGAAAGTGAGTTATTTCTTTAAGCCTAAAATGAATTGTTTTGGCCTGTTGGGCAAAGACCAGTTTCCTTTGTTATCACGAAGCAAGTCACTTACGCTTTTTGCCGTTGACGATACTGCTCCTGGAACGACCGGAGCTATCTTTGCCAGTGACGACACAAGTAAGATTTTTTTATTTGTATCTTAGCTGACTGTGTTGTTCAGACGTCATAGTCTCCACATCCTGTCAATATTTCAATTATGAACGAGTGTACCAAAGCCAGAGAAAAAATATCAATACTTTCTGGGGATGCACTGGAACCTACATCGTCCCAGCGCAATCGAACACTTTCGTCGCCGACAACGGAAGAAACACTACAATGACCGTCACAAAAATCGACAACCATGTCTGTTATGTGCTCAACTGGAATATCAATAATCTATCTTCAGGGCAAGGGAGGAGTATTTTCGTATCAAATTGGAGGTCCTACTGAGTCATTCAAGAAGACTGCTGTTAACATTACTGACGTAGATCTGCCACTCACGATCAGTGGTGGACAGATGGTCACATTCTACATTTCAAAGCACTGGGGAAGCATTACTTTTGATTTAAACTGACAGGCAATGGAATAAATGCATACTAAAAAAACTTTTTGCCCTTTTGTCACGACTGTGACTCATTCGACCCCAAAGAAAACTGGACCAAAACCTTAGACATGAGCCGACTTAGCGAAAAATGTAATCATTGAAGTTAGCATCCTGGGATTGAAATACTACATTCAAACTGGCTTAAGAGCTTTGTTTCCAAAGAACAGTTCTTTGTCACAGGGTTTTTGGCATCGGGTTAAGTTACAACACAGTGCTCGGCATGCGAAAAAATGTTCGTTATGCTCAATTTATCAATGCCCCCTTATTAATGATGGCATCTTATCCTGTAAATGTTTTTGCCTAGACCAGGTTACTCAAATTATTTCAATTTCTTTTTCGTTTATAGTCTGTTAAAGAATGCTCGATAACAGAAGTCACTGTAAGATAAGAGAATGTCTACTTCTATTTGCAGCCATACTTTTTCGTCAGGTGCAAATGCAATTCTGTCTTTGCCTCGTCTTGATTTCTAGCGTTGTTTTTGCCACTGAAGCACCTCGTGAGTTTTTTTGTGGTCTGTATAATAACTGTAACTTTATATTCATTAGGTAAAACTGATTGTTTTTCGAAACAGCTTTCGTTCCAACTCTTATTTTCATCTGAGTTTTTCGCTTTCTTTTCGTTTCTGTAGTTTTTTGGCGTACACAAAGCGGATACGCAAACAGATTTCCAACCTTCAATTTGACAGATTTGTAGAAAATACAATATAAGCATAGATGAGATGATTGTCTGAAAAATCAACATTCATTTTTTAAGGGTGTTCCGCCGCTGGTTCAAATTGCCCTAAATTTCTTGTTATATCACAGCGCTCACAAAGATTCTCAAGTAACATGATTTAAAAACTCTCCCTGTTGGCAGATTTTGATTACAAAAACGACGCGAACACACACACCTGACAGCAGCATTAAAAAGTATGTACAAATTTTTAATTTCAGCATGTGTGCAGAACATTAACATCAAAACTTCACAATGGCTTATGCCTCCAACAAAGGCAACGCCTGGCGTAACTTGTTCCTACATCGTGAGTCATTTCTAATCAGTGGTTAATTTTCAACGCATCAAAGTTTTAATTATTTATTTTGTATCATAGTTAGGCACCGCAGAGGTGGCCGCGGCGGGGCAATCCGAAATGGTAAGAAAATATGGTTTTCAATGCTCGCGCGCGCATTTTTCTCTTTTTCGACTATTTAAGCAAAGAATATGGGGTAAAATTGCACGAGAAAGCCAATGGAAGTGCTCTTTTGACAAATTGTTGACTGCATCTTGCTGAAAAACGCTGTTTTTGGATATTTTTGACCTTTACTCACGAGCCATAGCGACAGCATGAATTCTCAAATCAATTTTCTTTGAAGTAAAACTATTTTATTGAAATTAAAAACAAAAATCAAAATTTCGTTCTTGCACAAAAAAATTACAGCGGATTTTGTTGTTTATACCACTTCTATTCAAGTGTGGAGGCATGTGTAGCATGTTTTTGGTATTCTTCGGGTTCTCTGAAGTGTTTTGATTGTTATAAAACAGCAAACTCTAAAAAATAACCGTTAGGGTGTTCATATGTTGTTCGAATCCAACCACTACTTTCTATGCGTTTTTGCATTTTGGTCGATTATGTGAGATACAGACGCGTAGCACTCAATGTCGTTATATTTTCCGATAATTTTGATTTTTTGCTTTATTTAACGAAGGAATATAGAAAATTCCATCCTTGCAGTCGCTCGAAAATTAATTTTAAATATACAAGTATATACAAAATTGGCGACTATCCGCGCTCAATTGCCAAACACCGTATACAGAGCCTTTTTGAAAACGGCTATTTAAACCTGTATTTTTATTATTTCTGAGATAAATTTGGTACCAAAAATACGAGAAAAATATGAAAACCCCATTTAATACATACATACATGTAAATTCTCATAAACAGAGGAATTCCGCATTGAGGCAAAAGTATGTCCGTTGTTTAGCAGAGCCTATGCCCGGTCAGACAGACCCCGCCCAACCACGGCGACAATGCAAAAAATCGGGTTCAAATTCGGGCATTCAAAGTGGAATATCTCGCTTCGTTTTGGATGAAATTTCAAACTGTGAAAAGAAAAAGTTTAAGTTATGAACTTATCTTGCGTTATATCGAAATTAAAAATCCAAAAATTTATTTTTAATATTTGGTCTGCGGTCCCTAATCATAGTTTTAATTTTGAAACATAGCCACTTATACGTTGGTCGCTTTCACATTTTACAGAGACGGCGTCTGTTTTATTTTAAAAACCTTTGCATTTTTCAGTTTACATTTGCCTCCGATTCGTACGCTAATCTTGCAATCAGTGCGACTGATATGAGCTCATACCCTTGGGAAATCGTTAGTGTTCAAAACGATCATAACAATGCTTTTGAGTAAAGTTGTTCTCAAATATAAAAATACTAACTATTTAGCATGTCACCAGGCTTGAGCAACATTGCTCCATTATCGAACCTTTCTTCTAACACCTATTGGCCTGGAGCTTTCACAGTTACTGTGCAACCTTCTGACTTCACCGTTATGCGGGTGCTGATCACAATCACTATTAAGAAATGTATGTTTTCACCAAGAGTTAGACTAAGACCTCCTTTCAGTGAATTTGCCCATCCCAAGTCGTTACATCACAACTACAACAAACGGTCCATCGTCGTTGATTTACCTTAGTGAGCTTAGAAAGGGAACATCCGTCAGCATCACTGCCAATAGTTCGAGGGTAAATCGTGGTGATTATTAAGATTTTAACCTTATATTGTCATTTGGATTTTCACAAAAGAAAAGAGGACACCAATTATAATTATGAAAACAGCTCCTTGAAAGCTTCGTGAAGGCTTTAAGGGATAGTAGTCAAAAACTTGGTCAAAATAAAATAATACGATTCATTGATAGGTTTTCTTTGATATTTGAAAAGTTGTATAGTTTTGGCGAACGTTAGTTTGGAGATTCTTGGGAAATTCTTCAAATCATTCTGATTTGCAAATTCAAAATTTACATTTTACATCACAGTGGTGGTCTTAAAAGGGGCTTGGCTTGCTTTGGCCAAAACGAAATTGAATTCCGGTCCCTCACAAACTTCAAGACACAATCTGGATTCTACCTGACCACATTGAATTTTGGTTGCTAATTGTAAAATGTAAAATTTTGGCACCCCAGGCATTGCCTCCAAATATAGAAGCTAAAAGTATAGGAAAAATTGCAACTTTAGGTGTTCATGACTTCAGCCGTAACGTACCAGTTTGGTCAAGACTCTAGATTTAACACAAGTTATCGCCAACTCTCCAACATTTTTGTTTTCGAAAACGAAAAAAGCATCGGCAGGTTAGTGCTTCGTTAGACAGATAATGTCAAACGCTCAAGCTTGTTGACAAGTGGCTTGACTCCTATGTATACACAATACAAATCGCTCACCGTCTTTGCCGTTGACGATATCACATCTGGAGTGGCGGGAGCACTCTTTGTCAGTGACGACACAAGTGGGACATATTTCTCAAAAATGTCTAACTGTGGTGTTTAGACGTAATTGCCTCCACTTCCTGTCAAGCGTTTAATTATGATACAGTGTACCAGAGCATTAGAAAAAATATTACTACTACGTGGGGCTGCATTGGCGGTATGTACCCTCCTGCGCAATCCAACACTTTCATTGCGGATAACGGCAGAAACACTACAATGACCGTTAGAAATATCGACAACAGTGTAAGTTTTATTGACAAATTGCGTGGAGAATTAATTTAGGGCCAGGGAGGAGTGGTTTCATACCAGATTGGAGGACCTACTGAATCATACAAAAAGACTGCTATTAAGATTTTCAACGCAGATCTACCGATTACGATAAGTGGACAGATGGTCACATTCTACATTTCGCAAAATTCTGGAAGCCTCACTTACGACCTCAACTGAGGAACCATATCATGAATCTTTTGATTTTTTTTTGAAACTTCTTTGGGACTGGTTTCAATGTTTTAAAGAAAAGTTGATTAACATGCAAAGGTTGTCTAAAAACTGTGAAGGCAGTCTAAAAAACTAGAAACCTTAAAGTTTGAATGATTTTATTTTCATCATTGCATCAACTCTGCTGTTTACGGTGTCAAATATCCAAGCTACATTGTTAAAACAATCTGGTTACTTTCGCTAAAGTAAATTCGAAAATGTAATTATTATTTATTTTCGTAATAAAGCCAATGCCCCTCTGTGCGCTTGCGATTCGCTTTTTTGTAATATATCTGTCTCCCTTGTTCGACGATCAACATGAGGTTAATTTTTCTTAAAAAAATTGTCTTGCACTGCATAGTGTGTTGCGTCACGTGTTATCGCTGAAATCGATTTTTAAAGTATTTCAAAAATTTCTTTTTTTTAGATTTTAAAACCAGTAATACATAGTTTGTTAAAAACCCTTGTAAACTGGGAAAATCATCAATTCTAAGCGTTCACTTATCGAATATTCGATTGAATATAAAGACACATATTCGCGCACAAATTGTGAATTCCATAAAATTACTTTTATTGTATATTTAATGTTGTTTTATTTCAGGCGACATAAATAAATCATTTTGCAAAATTCTGAAAGCCTCACTAAGACACGATATCTCTTATAATAAAACGCTATGGTTTCTCAGCGTGAAACCACGTCTATGGTCTATCAGCGTGAAACCACGCGTTCATTTCCTCAGAAAGGGAGGGCGAGATCGGCCGTAGAACGAGCTTCACGTGCTTCACGCCAATTTCACGGCCGAAGGCCCAGTAATGAGTGGCCGTAGGCCATGAATGTTTGCGGCCGCAGGCCGCCTAACTGGGAGGCCAAAGGCCGCGACCGAGGAGGGTGCGTGCCGTTGGCGCGCGTACCCTCCTGGTCATAAATGTTTTGGTTTTTTTTCAAGCTTCTTTGGGACGTTTCAATGTTTTAAAGAAAAGTTGATTTACTACAAAGGTCGGCCTTTGAATAAAAACAGTAAAGCTGTCTAATAAATTTGAAAACTTAAAGTTTGCATGAATGCACAGTTTAATTATTTCATCAATCCGGCTGCATACGGTATCAAATACCCGGGCTACATTGCAATATCAATCTGGTTACTTTCGCTAAAGTTCAAACGTATATTCGAAAATGTAATTTTTTTTGTTTTCCTTATTAGCATTTGATTTTTTTGTTTGGCGACAAAAAATCACTAAAAGCGGATATTCAAAATTAGTACCGTATTCCCTTTGTGCGCTTGGAATTTGCTTTTTGTAACATATTTGTCTTCCGCGTTCGATGTTCAACATGAGGTGAATTATTTTGTCTTTTTTCTTGCAGTGTATCAGCCCATTTGTGTGTTGCGTCACATCCTAATTTTGAAATCGCCACGGGGAAAAGTCTAATGTACTGGGAAGTGTATTCATACATTACTCAACATAAAATTAAAGAAAAATAAAATGAAATATAGATACACAAAAATCATGGTGTACACTTCCCTAAAGCGCACACAACCATGAAGAACCTTTATATATAAACAAGTCTACTTGGGACAACTACCACATTTCTGCATTTACACAAAAACAAGTGTCCTTCCTAATAGCAATCGTGGTGGTGGTATCCAGAGTTGTAAGAGTTGTAGTTCTGATGCTTGTCCTCGAACCAGCGGAAGTCGATCATGAAGACAACGGCGATGAGGATGGCCTTCATCTGGGCAGTCAAGTCCAGGGGGAAATGAACACTGAAGGTGTCCGCATTGGTCATCGCCTCCTTCATGAATCCGCCGTAGTGCTTCATGATCATTCCGATCGCCTGTCCCGCAGCACCGGTGATCTAAAAATGCCAATTATTGAATATTGGCAATGTGGCTACGGGAAAGCCGGCTTGCATGTTTTTGCCGACGTAGGCAGGGCGGACCACGAAGAGAAAAGGCTGACGCATGGGGTCGGTGACAACAAAACCGTCGGTGGTTCCCCTGACGTAGCCGATCTGAAAGGAGGGGTTGGATTCAAAAGAGGTGTTGACTCACCGGCTGCCCGGGGGGAGCTTCGACGAAGCACTCGGCGTAGTCACAGCACGGCTCCTCCGGACGGTGGATGCGGATGATCTCCTGAGTTTTTGAGATGAGAACAACAGATAGAGAGACAGAGAGATAGAGACAGAGTGACAGAGAGACAGAGAGGCAGAGAGACAGAGAGATAGAGAAACAGAGAGACAGAGAGACAGAGAGACAGAGAGACAGAGAAACAGAGAGACAGAGAGACAGAGAGACAGAGAGACAGAGAGACAGAGAGACAGAGAGACAGAGAGACAGAGAGATAGAGAAACAGAGAAACAGAGAGACGGAGAGAAAAAGAAACAGAGATAGAGATAGAGAGAACTGACCCTCATAGCGTTGTCAGTGATGCGCATGGTGAAGGCGCGCCAAGCTCCATTGTAGCTCCTCTGGTACTGCGACGACATCTCCATAGCGTAGTAGATCTGCTGTCCCATAGCGTTGCGAATGACGTAGCGATTGGCAGTCTCAATTTCAGTGAACACCTCCAGCATCTCCACCAGCTGTTCCACAATGATCTGATCCACCATGGTCAGGTACTCCAATCCGTGGGGACAGCCAGGGATCGATCCGGGAGCAGCCATCCACACAACAGCGGGACGATGATGCATCCCAGGCTGAGGGTGCATCATAGGGGTGCCCATCGGCTGAGCGGCGACAAATCCGGCAGCGCTGCGGTTGTCCTCAACTGTGGATTCTTCTTTCGGCTCCTCTGCTCTCAAACAGGCAGACAGGACAGTGGTGAACAGGTACTGGGTGTGGCAGTAGTTGTGTCATCTGAAAGTTTATGCTTCTGAAGCTGTAGGCAGAAAGGTACCAGAAGAAGACATGGAGAAGCGACCGCCAGAGGGTAAGATGCCGCAGCGAATGACTCAAGATGGGAGATCTTACGTAGGTTACCTTACGCTAAACGTCCGTTACGTGAGGGTACGCAAAAGTTTGAAACCGTCATTTGAATAAATCATTTCTGCCATGTCTTTCTTCGTTGCTTCGCTTCAGTTAGCATGCGCTCATCTTTTTACCTAAGTAGATCACGTGTCATCGTGGTGGGACCCAAAAAAGCTGAATTCTCCTTTTCAAGCTGGAATGGTCTCATAGACCAATGGCCTTTTAAGATTTCCTGATTTCTAAATTTTTCGAATGAAATCAGCAATGTGATTAACTCTGCACGTTAGATTACTTCCAACAAAAAATAATTGCACGGCGGCCAAACGACAGCGTACATTCATTTCCCTTTTCTTTGCGCGGTGATAAAAGGGTTGTAAGCTTCAGTGATCACACATTTTTTGAGGTGATACACATATACTTTTTCTCTGTCTCTCTATCTTTCTGTCTATCTGTCTCTCTGTCTCTCTATCTCCCTGTCTCTCTATCACTCTGTCTCTTTGTCACACTCTCTCTCTCTCTCTCTCTCTCTCTCTCTCTCTCTCGTTCCCTTCATTCTCTCTAGTTTTAGTCGTTTTTCAACTTTTCACTAAGTCTTCAATGAAAAAGGGAAACGAATATTCAAATTTCGCTGTCGTCACTAAATTTTTACTATTCCACTTCTTACTTCCTTTTTACGTCAATGCCATGTTTTCATTGTTCGTACTTCCCTTTTGTCGCTATGATCTAAAAAAAAACACTTATTCTTGTGATTTGGTGAGCTATCATTCAGATGAATTTTGACTAAACTTGTACTCTAATCTTGTGTTCTGTGACACGTGAAAAATCGCAACTCATGTTGACCTCTAATGCGCCTTGTACTAATAACCTTAACAAATAATAAGAAGAGCTTCGCGGGATGCGGCGTTTTCAGAAGATCTCTGGGATTAAGGTTTCCATAAATAAAAGCGACATTTCCTGGTCCACCGCCCATATAAGCGCTACTTTGTGGCGAATTAAACTTGATCAGAGGAGGAACTGCACTTTATGCATACTGTTTCTTAAAGCTCTGAAAACATTCTACCAGGTGTTCTCTGAAGTAGCTAAGTTCCGTTTGTGAACATTTTGTTTTGACACAGTCGAAAATGCTAGTCAACTACAGTATGTATTTCCAATTCCTTTTATAAGTCATTTGAATACAAACTTCCTCTGCCTTAAATAGTCGCTGGAAACGGAGATCTTCAACACTATTGTTGCCTATTGCTCTGTTCTGCCACGTGAGTGAAAACACTCACACACTCACACACTCACACTTTCCGTTTACTTGAGTTTTACTGAAACGTCAAGTGAGCAACTTCTATTATTTAAAGGTTTTGTCACTTTCTATGAAGTGCTTCAATTACAAAAAAAACATTATTCAACTAACGCACTTATCTTTCTTTACACAATGCCTTATTAATTCGCTGAATTGTCACTCAACAGCAAAAAAACATAGTCATTCTGAAAGTGCCTACATACCAAAATCACATAAATTCAGTTATATGTCTTAAGTTTATTTTTAGATCGTTTGCATGTCATTTTAACAATTTTTGACCGTTTTACTCGTAGTAGTCACTCATGAACTTGTCGTTTATGTCTATCACAGCGATCATTTTCCCATAAATTGCTGTCATTTTTGAAATGATGTGATGTGCTCCCAAAAACTACTATAGTTTCAAATTTTCGGCACATATTTTAAACTATTCCCACTACGTAACTATTTGTAATCAAGTTATATAAGTTCCAAAGCAGTTTATAACCAAAAAAGCGAAGTTTTTGGTTCATTTTGTGAATAAAGCTCTTGTAAAAATTCCGTAAGATTTTTTTAGCGGAGCTCATTTTACTTTGACACATTAACTTTGTAACCTCTGTTTTCATATATTTGATTCCTTGTTTACAACTTTTATATGTACTTGTTTGTAGGAAACATTCCAAAATTCAAAATAAACTTGTTTTTGAAAGTATATTCCTATGATTTACTCAGTTAACTACAACTTTACGTAACAAAATGTACGAAAAGCTAAAATAGGTCTGTTTTCCCCACGGAGCCTCATTCGACGAAGCGGTTTGTATCCATTGAATAACAGGTTTTTGGAAGTTTACTCACCCGCAATGATGCATCTCATCATACTCACGTAGTCCAATGTTTTCCTTGCAACTACTTCCTTAGACAAAATTTTTGCTGAAGCATTGATACAAAAAACAACCAATCCAATATATGATGTATGAAATACCAACAGCTAAATTTTGGAACACAGTAGGAATCAAACAAAATGAAGCTTTTGCAAAATTTTGCATTTCTTTTGGGTTTATGCAGTTTTATCGCTGAACAATATCAAACGTGATATCGTTGCTTATAAAAAAAAATTATGTTTTAGTGGCTCCAAACATTTATTTAAACTTGTTTTAAATTTTAGTTCATAAATATTTACATCCATATGAACGAGAAAAACATTTTGACCTACTAAAGTGATAATTTTTCCTGATCAAATCGATGGAAAATTTTAGTTTCAAAGTCAACCTGCCCAATTATATCAACAGCGAAATTTGGGAAAGGGATTGGCCTAAACCTTAACGAACATTTTACAATGGCGATCCCTGAATCCCGACAATTTTAAATGTTTTTAAAAATTTATAAAAAATTTTTTTATAAAATCACATTTATAAAATCCATTGTGTGGGAATTTCAAGTTCCAGAAACATTTTTAATTTATGAAAACCCAATTCTTAAAGTGAAAATTATTTTGATCGAAAAACTAAAGTGCCCAAATTTTGGAGTTTTTGTCGATTTTCTGGAAAATTTTCATTTATGGGCAAAATCAGAAAACGGATTCTCTCTTCTTTCTTTTTCAAATTTTGATTTTCCCGCCAAATGGCTTATATCAATGTGTTTTTTTTTCAAACCGATCGTATTCAGGACCCGGAAATCCGCTGCTTGATTTTCCAGGGACTGCGTTTTAATCGATCGGGCATTATCTTTGAAATCGACTCAGTCGTTGAAATCAGAAAATCATTCGCGTTAAAAACTGACAACTTTGTCATCAAAGATATATTACAACTTATGTAATTACGGCGAAAATAGAAAAGACACCATTTAAAGCCCATTAAATTTAAATCACACTTTTGCTGAAGTTTACAACATGTCCTCTTGAAACAGGCTTACGTAAAACTTCGCATAATGTTGTACCTTCTGTTGGCAAAATTTTTCATTTTTTAAATTTAAATTTTTACTTTGAAAACCATAAAAAGTTTTACGTATTGTACTTTTCCTTGCTCGGACTTTAGTTACCGATATGGTACGGGTGCCCGTTTCAGAAGCCTATAGTCCGATACACTTTTTTATGACGCCAATTCCAATTTACACTCAATTGAATTGATTGGGGGTCTGGTTAGCACAGACTTCACTAATCGTTCCATGATGTACTAACACTTTTGCACGTTCGAGGCGTATAATTGAGTTCATTACGACTGTCAGCATAAAGTTATACAATTTTCAGTCTTCTGAACTTCTATAGTCTGTTGCAGCATACAAAAATTGAAACATTACCTCTTTAAAATAAGTGTTTTTGGCCGATGCTCCCCTTTCACTGTCGCTCTACTCACTTACTCGCTTTCTCCTTGTCTCCCTCTCTCTCTCTCTCTCTCTCTCTCTCTCTCTCTCTCTCTCTCGATAGAAATGTTTAACCATTGATGTTTAAGAGTTGTGTTTGTGTTGCATGAACTCCGATATTTTCAACGTGACTTTATGGCACAGTAATTATTATATTTTGACCCACTTCCTGTTCTCACAAAATTGCCCCAATTACACTTGAAGGTTTGTTTATAGGACAAACTTACAAATGTATGGATGTAGGGGTTTTAAAGAGTTCTAAAAGGGAATAACTAACAAAATTTGAAGGAAAAAACGGTTTCAAACAAACTATGTGACAAAATTCGAGAGAAAAAAGAGAAAATGGAGGGAGAGAGAGAGAGAGACCGAGAGAGAGAGAGAGAGAGAGAGAGAGAGAGAGAGAGAGAGAGGTGACACAATGGGACTATTCCGTTCTTTTCTAATCACTCGCTCATTGTCTCTCTTTTTCTTTGTGTCTAACTATCTTTCTCATTTCTGTTCCGTTTCTGGGTGTCTCTTTCAGGTCTCTCTCTCTCTCTCTCTCTCTCTCTCTCTCTTTTTCTCTCTCTCTGTTTTTTTCTTTTGTTTCTTCTGTAAACTCTGGTGTTTAACCGTGTCCCTAACTTTTGTCCTTTTCCAGAACTGCCATTTCCTTATTAACATTTTTTGGTATTTATGATATTTTGTTTTGAACTACTTCCCTGTATTTGCACATGTATCATACCAATTGAGACCTGTTTGTAGGGCAAAACTATTACCTCAACAGTTTTATTAGATATTAATGCTATTTAATAGCGTCAAAGCTACGGTGAGCTGTTGCCAACCCACGCTTCAGTTTCTACCTTATCTCTCTCTCTCTCTCTCTCAGCTTTTTTTCTCTCCAATCTTTGAAATCTATTCTGATCATTAACAACTCCTCTTATTGAAAATATTCATCTTTTTTAACGGCATCTCATTACTCCCAATTGTCCCTCTCGCTTAAGCAAAAAGTTTTGAGCGATCTCTCAATACTCAAAAACCAAGTAAAAATATTTTCAATGAAAACAGAAAGACACTTTTCCTTCTGTACTTTGTGTCGTCTTTTCCCCGACATTTTTATTATTCTCTGCGAAGAAGAATTGAAATAGGAGAACACTTTAAAATCGCTAACCATAACAAAAACAGTTACCTAAAAACAAAGACAGTATATAAAAATTTGCAGCCAAGTCAGGCGGTTTTGAGAAACACCTGTGTTATTTTAGTTACAACGTCGGCAATCTGTAAATAGTGAGCAGAAAAAAAAAATGAAAAATAACCGCAAGTTGCCCAAAGTCTCTGTCAGAAGATCTGCCAAAGTGTGCGTGTGTGCGTGTGTGCGTGTGTGCGTGTGTGCGTGTGTGCGTGTGTGCGTGTGTGCGTGTGTGCGTGTGTGCGTGTGTGCGTGTGTGCGTGTGTGCGTGGGTGCGTGTGCGTCTGTTTTTTTCTTATTTTGGTTGGAATTTCAGATCTTTAGATTAGCAAATATTTTGGGCTGGATTGTTATCTACTATTACCGATTCACACGCGTATTTACGTCTAAGAGATGCTACTATCAGGTGCTTCAGTCAACAATTTGTGAAAACTGTAATAGTCTTGGGCACAGCGAAAGTTTTCGGCTAGCTCGGTGAAAAATTACGAAACTAGTTAAATAACTACAATAAACAAACCCTCTGACCGAAAAAAAATACTTTTACATATACCGGGATATAGGGGTTTCAGTATATTTTCAGTTGAATTATCAGATCGGGACAGAAACCCCTGCATTGATGAACCACATTCTGCTCTTTGAATCTGGCGTTCTCTCATTTTGAGAACCTTTTACAACCAAAAATACCCATTATAATGATTGAAAACAAGTCAAAGCCCGTTTTCTGACTCGCCGCCCTCGCACTTTGGTCTATCATCTCCCCTGTAATTGCAGATTTCAATCATACGAACTTCACAGCTGCTAGTTAAAAGCTCAAAACATCACCACGGAAGTCACAAAATATTATCGAAGAGCGGGTTTGAAGAACAAAACGCGTTGGGATTTAGAAATCGATATCCAAATATGGTACTCTTGATAAAAAATGAATAAGGTGTAAAGTTGATGCAAGAACTGTATTGCCACAACGTGCCAATGGTTTGATGTCATTCCTAGAGTAATGTGTAAAATGTAGGATACTCAGGCCGTGTAAGCAGCCAAAACGGCCGATGTTGATTAGGCGAGAAGTATATTTTATCATGTATTTGGGTCTTTTTAAAATTTCCAATAAATAAAATTTATGTGCGCAAAGCATAATTGAAGCCTTAACTAACAATTTTGTTGCTACCAAATGTTCGAATTTCCCTATTTCTCATGCTTTTGTTTCAGGAATCCGCAATAACATTTACTTTCAACTTGAATTTAGGATAGATCGCTTATCAAAACAGACCGGATTGATATTTTGGACTCTCAGGGTACGTGGTTTTTTTTTCGTACACATAGTTTTCTTTCAATCAGGCGGGTACATAAAGATTTTGTTTCTTTTATAGAACCACTTACAATCGAAATTGCCAAATTGAACTACCCGAAATAGTGCAAAGCGAGTTTTGCACTATTTTGTTTTTCATTTCTACCTATTTTTCCGCTTTTGTTGCTCATTTTAGTGAGACAACCAAAATTACATGTCAACTAGACGCATTTTCAAACAAAGCATTAAATTCTGCTTTTTTCACTGTAAATATGGGGAAAAGGAATTTTTCCGTATATTTAAGTTTTCTAAAAGTTTAAGGTCGATTTTTGTTTATTTGGGTTACGGTATACACTGTTTTTTGAAAACCATAAGTGGTGATGTTAGTTTTACAATGGTTACATAAAATAAGAACATATACAAAATTTTGGTTGTTTCCGCGTATCCCTTTGAAATCACAAAAAATTTAAAATCTCCATTTTAAAATGCAGTTTCTGTTTTCAACCACTCGCCCAAAAGTTGCGCAACATCAAATTACGCAACACTGACAAAAACTAACCGCTGAATCTTGGGACGTGTAGGAAGTGGAACTGTGGGAAACAAAACTCCCCAGAAAATAGAACTATTTCGTGGGGAGACTTAACTCATCAGCATTCTGGAGGTAACATTTTTACTTCATATTCTAATTCGGACAAAAAAGGCCACGCCCCTTTTGTATACGCCTATTTTAATGTAACAAGGGAACATTTGAATAGCAACATCAAAATATTCTCCCTTATTTTAAAAATATTTTCAAAAAAAAAAGAAGGTTTGGCGGGAACTCTACCTATTCCGCAATGTCTCTCTCATTGAGGTCAATACTTCCCCGAACCTTCAAAACAGTGATATTTCAATTAAAAAAAAACACGTCCTTCTAGATCTTCGAATAAAATTCCTTTCTTTCTCTGTATTTGCCTGTAATCCTTCCGCAGCACGTGAAGGGGCGTTCCCTATTAATATGTTTCCAGCCGCCGCCAGCCATGGAAATGACAACTCTCTGGCTGTCGCTTGGTGCTCAAGGAACCCTCTGCTGTCTAGCCCTTTTCTTCAACGGACTCTTGGCTTTTGTAGTGATCAGGGCCAAGAGACAAGATGTCGGCTTCTACAAATGGCTTCTCGTCGCCTATGCCTCTTTCGAGATGCTCTATGCAGCCACGGTTCTGCAAGGCATGCCGGTGAGTTTATCTTTTTTTTAAATTCTATGTCATCTAGAAGCTTCTCTAAAAGATATGTTTAAACCCAAATAACTAAGAAAAATTTTCCAATTTCCTTCCATCCGCACTTCATCATGAAAATATATATGACTATAGGTCGAAAATTTACCGTTTTCGAGAAAATAAATTTGAAAGTCGTCAAAAACGGGTCCCCGTCTACAGATTTGTTGACGGGCTGTGTGTCCTGCGTGTCCGGCGTTTACAAGGCATGCCAATGAGCCAAATTTCATTCTAATTGGCTGAGAGAGCGCTGGAAACGAGGAAGGTGTGAGACAATTTAGCATAGTTGATTCGCATAATTTTCGACCGTAGCCGATCTAAAATGGAATGAAAAGCACCCTTACTGCCAGTTTAAGCAAAACTATCTGTTGAGAGACGTGAGTGGCTTGTTAGCAGTGTATCACAAAAATCAGAGATTTTTTTCATTGAAAAATGTATCTTTTTTGAAAAACTGAAGGTAATGATTGTTCGAGTTCAAATTCAAATTTGAAGTCAGTTGAGGTGTTCTTGGCTCCCACCAATCTTCAGAGCGTAATTAGCATGTAAACCTATAGTCGTCGCCAATGCTACTTCGCCCAATTTCGGTCTTAGCTCTGCGAAAATGACACCAGACGCGAATTTGCGTACGAATGTCCTGTGTTTTAGGATACGTACGCAATACTGCGTCTGGGTTACATTTGCGAATCGGCCAAGAAGTAAAATTGGAGAAGCCTATTGTCATTTTCATTTTTTCGCTGTGAAGGTCAATTTATCGTACTCTACAGCTAGAGACGGTTTCAGCGAGGGAAGCCCGAAATGAAAAAAAATATGATGTTGGCGGCGCATTTTTAAAATTTTCTATTTCAATCATGAAATCCCAAGTTAAATCGCACGTGAAAACCAAAGCAAAGTGAAATTAGACAAAAAGTCAGCAAAAGCATTTTTCTGTTCATAATAGTAATGCAAAGTTGCATTGTATTATGGTAACACGTTGGCACACTATTCAGTAGTAAAAGTTCTGCAAAACTAAACAAATTCATCCGTTCGGAAAAAAGAAATGTCGCAGTTTTTTTTTTACATTGGAGGTTTGTTTTTGATAGGGATGGCACTACAGTTATTAGTTTGAATAGGTCAAAAAGGAGTCACTTACAGGAGAGAAAAAGTACACCTTAATCTTGTTTGAGGGTAAATTCCTCATCACATTCTGTTTTGACCAATATCTTACTATTATCATATTATTTGTTCCCTTGTCTGGGTATTATTTGATTCGATTCCAAGATCTAGGATATTTTTTTTGGCTTTTATGGTTCTTCTTGGAGGGTTGTAAAGTAATTCTGTACAAATTTCAGTCTTTCTCAGGCAAAATTTTCAAAAGTTACAAAAACATCTTTTTGTTGAGCGCTACTCAAATTATGATAGTTCACCAGTTTATAAAAATGCTTCCAAACTCGAAAAACTGCAATTTGCAACATCCTGTCAGGGCCACTGAAAATTCTTTACTCAACCGATTTGGGATCATTTTTGTAGAAAATAGGATCAAAAACATCCTATTTAAAATTCCTTGCTTACGCTGGGTTGACCCGATGCGGGATCGAACTTATTAACCAATTTTCAAAAAAAAACACCTATTTTGTACAAAACTTTTTTGTTCACATTTTTAACATGCGCATATGAAAAACGGGGAACTTTTTACTTATTGACATCCATTGAGTTATAGTGACTCCATTATTACAATATTATCAAATCAGTTCATAACAAGTACTTGAACTTTTGTTCTCAAAAGTTCGACTTTTGATAAAAAGTTCATTTTCCATAAGATATTGAATTTTGCTTTTTATGGTTCGTCGCAAAAAAAATATCTTTTTGTAGATTTCGTAGATCTTTTCTTTTGTTTTCGGGTTTATGTTTTGCACCGTAATCATAGTTTCTGTCATCGTTTACTCAGATCGTAGCTATTAGTAAGTAATTAGTTCCCTCGTGCAAACAAGGATCAATCTTAATTGTGGGCTTGGTTGTTTCTGGCTTTTGACTTCATTTGCAAGGGAAAAGGAAGTATTTTGACCATTTATAACAGGAAAAGTAAGTTACAAACAAGGCATAATGGAATTGCATGGGAACGAGGCTCAACAACAATAAGGATGTAAAAGAAGTACCCTATTTCCACTTTTGGATACCGCTTTCTGTAATCAAGCGGTAGGCAAAGAAACATTTTTCTATTTACAGTTAGTAGCGAGGGAGGGGATGGGGGTATTTCTTCATTCTGCGTGCTCTCTGGGGTAATTATTAACCGCATGCCGCGCGTTTGTGGTTGAAATTTACGCTCATTTAAGTTCTTTTTCGAATTGAGAATAGAAAGGTGATTAAAAAACATGCCTCTAAAGATTAAAATTTTATAAACTACGTTTGAAAACTTGAAACGATTGTCACAGCAGAATGTCATTTTTTGGCCTTATTGTGTCATTTTTTACGGATTTTCAATTTCAAGTGGATTTTCAACAAGTATAGTTACCTCCGATATTTGATTTCAAATTTTCATCCGACGAAAATGTTTTGCAGATTTTTTTGGTGTGTTCATCGTGTTTTCACGAATATTTGACAAGTCCCCAAAACTTCAAAAAAAAATTTTCAAGACTATTTTGAAAACAATTTTTTCCGAACTTAGAACATTTGTTGCGTCTAGTCACGATGGTTCTGGAAATTAAATTTGCAACAAGAAAAAGTGAACGATTTTTATAGAGACGACGACTTAAAGGGACAGTCAGGCGGGTTTTACAAAATTAACTCAATTGAGAGAGCAAATGAGTATATGACTATGGGTCATATAGGACTATGGGTCGCAAATGTACTTTTTTGAGAAAATCCGCTTCAAAGTCGCCAAAAACCGGTCTCCGTCTTCAGATTTGTAGACGGGCAGTACGTCCTGCGTGCCCGGCATTTACAAGGTTGGCTAATGAGCTTCTTTTTTCATTCTAATTGTCTGAGAGTGCGCAGTAAATGAGGAAGATGCGAAACAACTTAGCATAGTTAATTCGCATAATTTCCGACCGTAGCCGATCGAAAATGAAATGAAAAGCCCCTTTACTACCCCTTCAAAATCGTTTGGGCAGAACGCCACTTTTGCAGCAGCTATATTCTTGAGAATTTCAGTTTTGTGACATAACCCTCATCTCACTAGCCGTTTGAAAACGACGGTCTTTGATTCCGTTTTTACGGTAGATTACAATTCTACAACTTCACCTGCGCAGATACACTTTTGTTCTAGCTGTGAAAACAATTAACGAATTCTTAAGCAAAATTTTCAGAAAAATATGTTTTTCGACGCATACATTGGTTTTATCCAAGTTTTCAAAGATGGAAGAATCGCATAACAAAAAGCAATGTGGATTGGGATTCGCCGCGGGGCCTGCGTAGCATACTTTCAGACTTTGGCCAAAACAGGGGCCATTTTTGAAAACACACTATGTGCCGAGATTGAAACCCATTTCTCCCACTTCCTAATTACATTATAGGGCATTTACGAAGGTTAACGTTTAAAAAAATGTGAAAGTGGATAATGACGTTTGGCTGCATAAGTACGTATTGGCAATTACTGGAGCACTTTTACAAAATTGTTTTCAAAGTGTCCTAAGTGTGATTGGAAAAAATTTCAATAGCCGTTCCTTGGAGCCATGTTGGGGAAACTTTTTATAAAGTTGATGACAAAACTTCTTAACAGCGTGTTGTTTCCAGAGGAAAAGGTACAATGTAGGATACTCAGACTGTGGTCGCAGCCAAAAGTGGATTTTGTGAGAAATATAGACATACGGCTTATTTCAAATTTCAAAAACCATCGAACTGTCTATTTAAATACTTCGGCCGATTTGGCTGCGTATGCTGCCTGAGTATCCCATATTGCACGCTTTATTCTATTAACAAAATCAAAACAATGGCACGTTTGACAAAGTAGTTTTGGCATTAACTATAGTAAATTGGGCTTAAAAGGGTCTTCGAAAGCGAATTTCTCGGAAACTATCTTTTTTTAAAACTAAACAAACTCTTATTAGATGCCACGAAAAAATTTTCGGTGAAAAGATGCCATTACAGCGCAACATGCATTGCCAACGGTAAGAATAGCCCATTGGATTCTGAACACAATAATATATGTATGTGAATATAAAACTATGTGTGTAATTTTGTTTTACAGCAATAAAAATACATTATTTTAATTAATTAGGCCCTAAACTGTCATAATGCTTCACAAACCCATAGAACCCCATTATGAAAACCAATTTGATGATTGGTCACATCATGCCTTGGCTGCGTTCAACGCAAAAACAAGATAGTCATGTGGAGAGAGAGAGAGATAGACAGAGAGAGAGAGAGATAAATAGAAAGACAATAGAAAAGACAGAAAGTGAAGGCAAGATTGAGGCAGACAGTCAGACAGGGAGACAGACAAATTGGCAAGCAGAGATAAAGTAAGGAGAAAGCACAAAACTATAAAAATATGAAGGAGATAAATAGAAAGAGAGTAAAAGAGAGAGAGAGAGAGAGAGAGAGAGACTTGACTTGAGGCTTGATGCTGATACAGCAATTCGCCAAAACACTCCTTTTCAGATTCACGTTGTCTACGACCGTACCTGGATTTTCTTCAGTTTCCGTGGTCCCTTGATGGGTACCCCAGCCGCCTTTCTCTCCTCAGCCATCTACTGCTTTTTCTACGAAGTCTGGATGGGCCTAGTTGTTATGAACTTCACCTATCGATATGTAGTCGTGTGCAGGTGATTCCCTGTTTTGTCACAAAAATCAGCAGTTTCAGACAAGATTGGTTAGATTTTGTGGATCGTCACAGATGGCTGAAGCCTTTAATGGTGTTGGGATTCTTTTCTTTTATTGGTCTTTGTGCCATTTGTACAATCTACTTGTGTGCAATCAATAAAATATCAGAGGTATCGCGTAATTCGTAAATTTGAAATCAAACGGTTTTTAGAGAATGGAGCACAAGTTGGTTACGGATTTTCATCTGGAAGATGTGAAGAGAATTGGGTACACAATGCTTAGATTACATGTAAGTGAGAGAGAGGCAGACTAAAAGGCAAAGACTGAGGGGCTGAGGCACTGAGGCACTGAGGCACTGAGGCACTGAGGCACTGAGGCACTGAGGCACTGAGGCACTGAGGCACTGAGGCACTGAGGCACTGAGGCACTGAGGCACTGAGGCACAAACCTACAAGCAAGCTAACAGATTTTCATATTTTCAGGACCTCGAAGGCCAAGTCTCTCTAAGTGGGATCGGAGCCACAATAATTCATCTCGTTGTTGTCTTCGGCTCTGTTATCATCGTCATCTTCTGCAGCTTCAGAATCTGGAGAAAAATAAAGTATTTGCAAAAGATGCAAGACAAAACAAATGTCACTTTGGAGAAACAACTTTTCCGGACTCTTCTGATCCAGGTTGTTTTTCCACAAACAATATAATCAGAATGTTTCAGACCATCATCCCCGTCTTCTTATGTCATCTTCCCTCAGTTTCCCATCTAACTTTCGCCTTCTGGGGTGATGACTTCCCTTTAGACTTCTTAACACCCTACTTTTCCGTATTCACCACAGTTCCCAAGGCTGTAGACCCAATCATAGCCTTTGTATGCATAGCAGAGTACAGAAACACACTGAAAAACATTTTACGTAAGTCTAATTCCGAAAATCCCCTGATGATTCAATTTCAGGTTGTCGAAGTCGCGCGAGGGTGTTTCAGATGCCAACGACAACAAAAAATCCCCAAATCTCAACAATCCGAACTGATGTTGATATCTGAATGAAAATCATAACTCAGTGTTCCGTACCTGTGGGAATTTGCATGAATGTGGTGGAAAACAATGAATTACTGGGATTGAATTATCCATAGCAAAATGGAATATTAGAAAGAACACGGAAAGGCTGCGAAGGGAAGGGAAGAGAAATGTATAGTGTGAGTGTGTGAGTGTGTGAGTGTGTCGGTGTGTGAGTGTGTGAGTGTGTGAGTGTGTGAGTGTGTGAGTGTGTGAGTGTGTGAGTGTGTGAGTGTGTGAGTGTGTGAGTGTGTGAGTGTGTGAGTGTGTGAGTGTGTGAGTGTGTGAGTGTGTGAGTGTGTGAGTGTGTGAGTGTGTGAGTGTGTGAGTGTGTGAGTGTGTGAGTGTGTGAGTGTGTGAGTGTGTGAGTGTGTGAGTGTGTGAGTGTGTGAGTGTGTGAGTGTGTGAGTGTGTGAGTGTGTGAGTGTGTGAGTGTGTGAGTGTGTGAGTGTGTGAGTGTGTGAGTGTGTGAGTGTGTGAGTGTGTGAGTGTGTGAGTGTGTGAGTGTGTGAGTGTGTGAGTGTGTCGGTGTGTGAGTGTGTGAGTGTGTGAGTGTGTGAGTGTGTGAGTGTGTGAGTGTGTGAGTGTGTGAGTGTGTGAGTGTGTGAGTGTGTGAGTGTGTGAGTGTGTGAGTGTGTGAGTGTGTGAGTGTGTGAGTGTGTGAGTGTGTGAGTGTGTGAGTGTGTGAGTGTGTGAGTGTGTGAGTGTGTGAGTGTGTGAGTGTGTGAGTGTGTGAGTGTGTGAGTGTGTGAGTGTGTGAGTGTGTGAGTGTGTGAGTGTGTGAGTGTGTGAGTGTGTGAGTGTGTGAGTGTGTGAGTGTGTGAGTGTGTGAGTGTGTGAGTGTGTGAGTGTGTGAGTGTGTGAGTGTGTGAGTGTGTGAGTGTGTGAGTGTGTGAGTGTGTGAGTGTGTGAGTGTGTGAGTGTGTGAGTGTGTGAGTGTGTGAGTGTGTGAGTGTGTGAGTGTGTGAGTGTGTGAGTGTGTGAGTGTGTGAGTGTGTGAGTGTGTGAGTGTGTGAGTGTGTGAGTGTGTGAGTGTGTGAGTGTGTGAGTGTGTGAGTGTGTGAGTGTGTGAGTGTGTGAGTGTGTGAGTGTGTGAGTGTGTGAGTGTGTGAGTGTGTGAGTGTGTGAGTGTGTGAGTGTGTGAGTGTGTGAGTGTGTGAGTGTGTGAGTGTGTGAGTGTGTGCTTGTGTGAGTGTGTGAGTGTGTGAGTGTGTGAGTGTGTGAGTGTGTGAGTGTGTGAGTGTGTGAGTGTGTGAGTGTGTGAGTGTGTGAGTGTGTGAGTGTGTGAGTGTGTGAGTGTGTGAGTGTGTGAGTGTGTGAGTGTGTGAGTGTGTGAGTGTGTGAGTGTGTGAGTGTGTGAGTGTGTGAGTGTGTGAGTGTGTGAGTGTGTGAGTGTATGAGTGTGTGAGTGTGTGAGTGTGTGAGTGTGTGAGTGTGTGAGTGTGTCGGTGTGTGAGTGTGTGAGTGTGTCGGTGTGTGAGTGTGTGAGTGTGTGAGTGTGTGAGTGTGTGCTTGTGTGAGTGTGTGAGTGTGTGAGTGTGTGAGTGTGTGAGTGTGTGAGTGTGTGAGTGTATGAGTGTGTGAGTGTGTGAGTGTGTGAGTGTGTGAGTGTGTGAGTGTGTGAGTGTGTGAGTGTGTGAGTGTATGAGTGTGTGAGTGTGTGAGTGTGTGAGTGTGTGAGTGTGTGTGTGTGTGTGTGAGAGTGTGGAAGTGTGTGAGTGTGTGAGTGTGTGCTTGTGTGAGTGTGTGAGTGTGTGAGTGTGTGAGTGTGTGAGTGTGTGAGTGTGTGAGTGTGTGAGTGTGTGAGTGTGTGAGTGTGTGAGTGTGTGAGTGTGTGAGTGTGTGAGTGTGTGAGTGTGTCGGTGTGTGAATGTGTGAGTGTGTGAGTGTGTGAGTGTGTGAGTGTGTGAGTGTGTGAGTGTGTGAGTGTGTGAGTGTGTGAGTGTGTCGGTGTGTGAATGTGTGAGTGTGTGAGTGTGTCGGTGTGTGAGTGTGTGAGTGTGTGAGTGTGTGAGTGTGTGAGTGTGTGAGTGTGTGAGTGTGTGAGTGTGTGAGTGTGTGAGTGTGTGAGTGTGTGAGTGTGTGAGTGTGTGAGTGTGTGAGTGTGTGAGTGTGTGAGTGTGTGATTGTGTGAGTGTGTGAGTGTGTGAGTGTATGAGTGTGTGAGTGTGTGAGTGTGTGTGTGTGTGAGTGTGTCGGTGTGTGAGTGTGTGAGTGTGTGAGTGTGTGAGTGTGTCGGTGTGTGAGTGTGTGAGTGTGTCGGTGTGTGAGTGTGTGAGTGTGTGAGTGTGTGAGTGTGTGCTTGTGTGAGTGTGTGAGTGTGTGAGTGTGTGAGTGTGTGAGTGTGTGAGTGTGTGAGTGTGTGAGTGTGTGAGTGTGTGAGTGTGTGAGTGTGTGAGTGTGTGAGTGTGTGAGTGTGTGAGTGTGTGAGTGTGTGAGTGTGTGAGTGTGTGAGTGTGTGAGTGTGTGATTGTGTGAGTGTGTGAGTGTGTGAGTGTGTGAGTGTGTGAGTGTGTGAGTGTGTGTGTGTGTGAGTGTGTCGGTGTGTGAGTGTGTGAGTGTGTGAGTGTATGAGTGTGTGAGTGTGTGAGTGTGTGAGTGTGTGAGTGTGTGAGTGTGTGAGTGTGTGAGTGTGTGAGTGTGTGAGTGTGTGAGTGTATGAGTGTGTGAGTGTATGAGTGTGTGAGTGTGTGAGTGTGTGAGTGTGTGTGTGTGAGTGTGTCGGTGTGTGAGTGTGTGAGTGTGTGAGTGTGTGAGTGTGTGTGTGTGAGTGTGTCGGTGTGTGAGTGTGTGAGTGTGTGAGTGTGTCGGTGTGTGAGTGTGTGAGTGTGTGAGTGTGTCGGTGTGTGAGTGTATGAGTGTGTGAGTATTCGTCACTTTTCTACCCACCTAAACGTGTTGTTTTTAATGAGATTGTTTTGCTCCATAAATACAACCCGACGTCATTCAGCTTATTACTTTATTACAACCCGAAACCAAAAACACCCTTTCGTTATAACACGAATACAATTCTCAAATCGAAGATCGAATCCAGAATTACCCCACGACTGGGCACATGGAAGAAACAGTAGCGTTCTTGTAAACATCGATATCACAGTAGCCACAGGTCTTTCGGCAGATTCTGAAGGCAACAACCGGAGAGCTGCAGTTAACTTTGCGACATCCACGGGCACGGTCAAAACACTCCTTGCTCTTGTAAGAATTGGCGAAAACTCTGGTTCCAAATTCCTTAAAACATGGGTTTTGACCTAATTCTGTTCACCTACCGAGATTTTGGTCTTACAAGTATTGCAGCACTGGAGAATGCCGAAATCGGCCTCGTATTTGCATCTGAAAGAGAAATATCTCTGTATCTGTCTCCCTGTCTCTGTTTCTTTATCTCCCTGTCTCTGTCTCTTTGTCTCTTTGTCTCTCTGTCTATCTGTCTCTCTGTCTCTCGGTCTCTCTGTCTCTCTGCCTCTCTGTCTCTCTGTCTCTCAGACTTACCTTTTATCAAACCTCTCCGGATCTCTTGATTTCATTCTGAAGCAAGCCTTCACTCCAAGACTCTCCAAACAACAAGGCATTTGAGGATGTTGCCTCACTCGTCCTGAACCTGTTTTTCAGATGGATTCAAACACTTACTACCTGCTTCAAAGACAGTTGAAATGGAGCAGAGGAGAATAAGAAGAGACAGGGACATGGCCAGTCGGAAGCCTAGACTGAACGACGGAAAGGGGCTGACAACGGGACAAACAAAGCATGCGCCGGCCGGTCGCTACCAAAAAATTCGGTGCTAAATATGGACAACGTGGTGGCAGCCAAAACAAAAATAGATATCTGGACATTTGGGTAAACTTTAATGTGCTTTTCCATTAAATGTGACAAATGGGATATTACGGCCCAATCCTCAAAATATGTAAACTACCCGGGCAGAAATCGTTTTTCCATTCAGTTATACAGATGTGATGTTACAGATACCACCTTCAAAATCTATAAAACTACTCCCCTCCTGCGCGCAGGGAAAGATTCAATAAAAACTACGTAGAACATATGCTACAAACATGGTTACTAAGTATTTTGACTAACGCGATTGTAGCTGTCCGAGGAATTTGTACTGATCTTATGAAATTGGCCTAGTTTGACACGCAAGAAGCGCCTTAGGTACGATAATTATTTTAGATGAGATGTTTCTGAGGGTTCAAGACACCGAAAACATGCAAAGTCAACGTAGTTTACTGGGTTTAAAATACTATTTTCACCGGGGACAGACATAAAACGTAGATCACAAAAGTACGATCAGAAGTGGTCGTTATAAGAAGCTAAAAAAATCTTAAAATTGGTGTATCGGAATTCATTTGTATGAAATAAAAAATTATATTTAAAAAAGACCTAGAAAAGCCCAATTACAGAAAAAAATTGATAAAACGGCTATATTTTACCTTTTTTTACAGTCAAGCGGATTTTAATATTTAGAGTTTGACGTAAACTTCGTAAACCAACAACATTTTTTCGTGAAAACTGTTTAAAAAAAAGATTTTCTTTAAGTTATTTTCCTTTAAACTTTTTGTAATACAAGAAATTGTAGTATAATCTAAAGTGAAACATTTTGGGAAAGAATTGCTATTGGAAAACACATTTCACTTTGAACTTTAGATGATTCTGAGCTTTTTACAGTTCCGTTTGGTAGGAGGGGGGGGGGGTTCTCAAATGACGGGCCGATGGATTTTTGAGACGGCCCGGCCTGACCCGGCCAGTGAATGACAATGACAATTTTAAATTTTTTTAAATCGGCAAATAATTTTTGCTTTAAATACTTAAGACCCGATATCTGTAAGGGCCGCGAACACTGCGGACATCACTTTTCTAAAGCATGTCATTCAGTTAATTTTTCATTTGCACCTATCCGAAAGATCATGAAAAAATGGTTCCTGAAATTTTTGTTGGTCCCGCCCACCAAAAAATCGATAATTTGTAAATTTTTCATTTTTCAGCTCACAGACAACGTATGACATTCAGCGAGGTCTCATTCGAAAGCATCTGTTGCACCGAAAATTGTTTGTTTTAATAACCTTTTCAAATTCTCACGTCAAGCATTCGATTCTCCGCACCGAATACCAAAAAACCTTAAAAAAGTGAGGTTTTCTAACACGGTGTTCTATAAACATATTAGTCAATATCAGTTGTACAAAAAAAATGTCACCGACCGGGATCGAACCCTGGTGGTGTTTGTAGCAAACAGACTGGGTGGTCCAGGATAAACGGACCAAACAGGAAATCGCCTAAGATCGGGGGGGGGGGGGGGGGAGCCTGCCCGACTTGGGTCGACCAAAATTTCCCAAATGGCTCGGCCCGGCCCGGCCCGTGGAAACCCCGCTGCTTGGATACCTAAAGCTCACCGAATAAAAAATGGACCATTAGAAGGTTACACACTAAAATTCAGTCAATTTTTAGGGGGAGCTGTAGGATGTCCTGCATGAGTAATAATACTTCCCCCCCCCCCTCCCCCTCAAACTTTACAGAGACGACATCTTACGATTAGGACGTCCCAAACGCAAGCATAAAGTTAAATTTGATTGCCATGTATCTTCAAAACCACTTCGGCCTTTTTTGGCTGCCACAGGTAGCTGAGTAGCAAATGTGCCACCCAAAAACAGTATTTTCCAGGGGTTTTACTATCCTAATGTACCTTTTGTCAAATAAAAAATTCCAAATCCCCGCTTCAAGAGGGATTTATATCGGCACCTGTCTAATCACCTTCGGACCTCGCGCGGTAATCCGTGTCTCAATTACGATTAGCGTTCTAATTCTTTGACAGGCGTAATTATTCACACTCCTTCGCTGTTGACAGCTTCCCCGACTACCGTACCCTGTCTCCCTTCGTGTTCTTTCTGCCTCTTGGAAAAATACGGTGGTTGTCAGGCGAATTGTAGTTCCGAGGAGGGAATTGTAGCCGTTGCCAGTGGCGCCAGCGGCCCCACAGCCCTTCGGAATGGCCGCCACCGCCTAAGCTACAACGGACTTGTCTTTTTCTCTCTCCGCTACAACCAAGCCCCTACGTTTTCGAAATTGGTAGTTTGCCACAAAACTTTGGCCAACGATTTAACGGAGCATACATACACAGATGGCTACGGAGTAGATGGCACAACTGAGCGAGACAAACATACAAATAGTTCAGAAGAATGACAGTTTTAAGGCAAAACAGAGCCTGCCAACTACATTAGACGACAACTACCTAGCCTTATAGTATATTTCCAGAAATTGGCACAGGTTTTGATCAAAACCTTAAAGGACGCAAACTATGGGTTCCGACACAACACCCAAATGCCCGTTCTAAATCCGTGGACCTTTGCGCCCGGCTCAGATCATAGGCCATCGGGTAGATCAGAATCTTGTATAGAAGTGTTGTGTGTGTCCCAGTGTCAACTTAGTTTCCTGAATCTCTCATCTCCTCTTATTTTTTATCACAACGTAAGCCGATGCAAGGGTACATGAGCAGATTTAGCGTAAGTGAGAGAAGGACCTGCCGAACACCACCTTACCCGCAGACCCAATCGGTGCAACAGCAGACTGCTTCACTGAGCGGCCGAGAATCACCTTCTAAGAGACCGCGAATCTGTGCGGTAGCAAGTCGCCTAAGCGGCCGAAGGACGCTAACCGTGGCCACCATTCCAAGCGTTTTCGAGCGCTTGGAATGAAAGCCTTAATGAACGGCTGAATTCCGCCTTTCTCATAAGCCGTGAATCTGTGCTTCAGCAGGCCGCCCAACTAAATGGCTAAATGGCGTCTAACTTAAAGCCGAAGGTCGCGAATCCATACCCTAAATTGGGGTAAGGATCTGCTTGGGGGGGGGGGGTGCGCCGGGGAAAATCGGGACCCTGAGTCAGGAGAGGGGTTTTCGGGGGGGGGGGGGGGGGGGGGCCGCAGGGGGGGCAAAAATTGTGTCCTCGAAAACGCGTAAAAACGGGGGGTTCCGCCGGCCCACCGGACCCGCCAAAAAATCCGGGGGGCTCCGCCCGGACCCAGCCGCACCCACCAATTTAGGGTATGCGCGAATCCGTTCGCGAATCCGTGCGGCCGCAGGCCGCCTCACTGATGACACCGAAAGCCTTGCAACTGAGGTGCCGCGAATAATACTTATGAAGCTAAACGAACACAGAAGACTCGGGGGAACTGTCGAGATTTAAAAGCTAAATGAAGTTTTTCTCAGTTATCTGTGGTTAGTCAGCCACAGACTCGTAGTTTTAAAACCGTTCTCAACCGCTCAATCCAAAAAATGGGTCGTCGCCCTATTAGTATATAAAGCTCAGTTGGAGCACTACGGTAGTAATTTTAGTCCGATGTACAGACTGAGTTTTGAGCTGCAAAGTCAGGTAGAAAGGTATATTAGTTCTGTTGGTTACTGTAGCTCTGTTCTAGGTTATAAAAGGTCAAAATTCACAAAACATGGCTAGACTTTGTTCTGTTTTCAATATGTATTTGACCTTCGTTCGACAACTACCGTACCACCAGATTCATGATTCTTACTGCGTGGGAAGCACGCGATATAGTTTTTTATCTAAGAAAATGGCGATATATCGGTATACGTCGGTTCCCTTGTTTGGTGGCTATAAGCAATGCACTTCTAGCCATCCTAGGGTTTGATGGGAATAACCAACCTCCCTAATGAAACATGGCTTTACTTACCTACACTTTATTTTGTAGAGCAATTTTGCAAATACGAACTTTTGAAATAACTTCCTGTTGAATCAAGCCAAGTGAGGAGGTGGTGAAATTCTGAGAAATTAGTTCAGACGCTTAGTTTTGTAGTTCCAATTCATTAACTGTTCCCTACAAATTTTGACGTCATAGGCGGCGAAACCTTTTGTAGTTCTGGAATACCTAAGCGAGTAGGTGTTGATGCTGCTCCAAAGTTGCGATAGAAAGAAACATTTAGGTAGTTGTTTTCCATTATCTTAATTTTAAAAATAGTGTGTTTTCAAGAACCCTAAAAAATACCAGGGTGACAATATTGATCTCAGCCCTTTTCTCTACGTTTTACGCGTATACTTATAAAGATACAAACTACACGATAGGATTTGACGATAGGTAGAATGGAGGACTCCGAGCTGTGGCTGCCCCAATACGCCCAGCAGATGGAGCCTCGGTCGTCAGTTCTGCAGCCGTCGTCTGACTACCATCAACCTCACTCTTCGGCGGAGATGAATCCAGTTATAGCTCAACATCCTCAACTGGCAGCTCAGCTCAGCTCGTCCTTTCCCACAGGTTCAGTTTCGCTCTACTGATGAATTCTCGCTCAGACTTTCCAGTCTTTCCTACTTCCCTTCCGCCGCCTCAGTTGTTGGCGCAGACACGGCCTTCTGTGGTTCAGCAGGCACCTCCGCCGTTTGAAGGGTTTAATCCACAACAGTTGTTTCCATTTCCACAGTGTGAGTGAAAGAGAGAGAGAGAGAGAGAAAGAAAGAAAGAGAGAGAGAGAGAGAGATGAGTAAGTGAGTGAGAGAGAGAGAGAGAGTGAGAAAGAAAGAGAAAGAGAACGAGTTCATGAGAGAGAGAGAGAGAGAGAGTAAGAGAGAGAGAGAGAGAGAGAGAGAGAGGGTGAGTAAGTGAGAGAGAGTGAATGAGTTAGTGAGAGAGTGAGAGATAGAGAGTGTCATGTCAATTTTCAGATTTTGGGCTTCATTGCAACGACTTGGATACAAGATTTCAGCAGCATGTCGGTTCTGGAGAAGACATGCACTCTCATCATCAGAAAGACCTTAGCAAACCGTTTGCCTTACTAAACCTTAAAAATATAAATCACTTTTTCCAGAAATGATGATTTCCTCTTCAATCAGTTGAATCAACTCCCATACAACTCCATGTCTCTCGAGGCCATGTTGAAAGATAAAAAAGCTATAAAACAAGAGGGACTGCAATTCTCCGTGCCTGAAGTGACTTCAAGAACTATACAAGATTGCCTGGTGGGGGAACGGTGTATTATGTTTATATATCTTTAATATTAAGGTTTGCCAAACCACTCAGGCCAACGGGCTGCACTTCGGCGCGCGCACATGCGCAGCCTGTGCGGCCTTTTTCCGCCGAACGATTAGCGACGACAAGAAATATGTGTGCAAACGGAGCCAGCGCTGTAACAACCCTCAGAAGGACTGTGGGGCTCCACAAATAGCATAGTTAAATACGAATTTTTCAGCCACCGGCTACAGAAAAATATGTCGCGCCTGCAGGCTGAAGAGGTGTTTGGAAATGGGGATGTTGCCCGAAAGTGAGTTGGAGGGAGAGAGAGACAGAGAAACAGAGAGACAGAGAGTCAGAGAGACAGAGAAACAGAGAGACATAGAGACATAGAGACAGAGAGACAGAGAGACAGAGAGACAGAGAGACAGAGAGACAGAGAGACAGAGAGACAGAGAGACAGAGAGACATAGAGACAGAGAGACAGAGAGGCATAGAGACATAGAGACAGAGAGACAGAGAGACAGAGAGACATAGAGACATAGAGCCAGAGAGACAGAGAGTACACAGAGACATAGAGACAGAGAGAGACAGAGAGAGACAGAGACACTTTTTCAGATGTTCAACATAAACGTACCCGTTTGGACTCCCCAGCTCGTTTCGACGGAAGTCGAACAATCGAAACCCGAACCATCGACACGAGAACTTTGGAACGTCGAATAGAAACCAGAACCATCGGTTCCCTCGACACCCGCACCCTCTCCTACGATACAAGCCTCCTCGACCAACCCAGAAGCCTCGATGCCCCCACTTTCGAAGCCATGCTTCCCTTCTACAACCACCTTTCCACAATGACCCACTCGTTGTCCAGCGACAACTCCCTTTCATGATCTCTCATCTACTTAAACAACGAATGTGATAGACTCTTTTTATAGCTGTGATTTACAAATCGAAAGTTCAAATATAAATCGATTTCTACTTTCTTTTGGCTTCTATTTTAGCCATGATATTTCTCACTAAGTCTGTTGGAATGGGAACGACGATGGTGTGGTTGTCGTAGGCGGAGATTTTGACAAGAGAGTGGATGTATCTGGAAAAAAAATGTATTAGAAAAGAGAAGGATACCTAAAACGGCAAAATAGGAGGTCAAGGCACGGACCATCCTTGCACTAAAGTGCGGGTTAAAGTTGCCTCGCCAATCCGAGGACTCGCCAAACCCCCCTTTCCTTGGTGGGGGAATTCAGGGGACGGCTGTGATTGGACCACCGCCCCGAAACGTTTCAAAAATGTGGAGCTTAAATAAGGGCGCCCCTTGGCGGCGCCGATGTGGTACGGGTGCGCGGCGCAGCGAATTCTGCGACATTGATGTGAATGAAACCAAAACACGAGAAATAGCACTGTAAAAGAGGAGTGCGCAGAAAATTAAGCATTCGCGGTGGGACCTAATTAAGGTTTTTGGCCAAAACCGGTGCCGTTTTTCGGAAACACACTATATTACAAAAACGGCTAGAACTTTTTTTAAACATAGAGACAGACACAATCGGAAAGCCCTTGAAAAGTTATCGTTTTAAAAAATTCCGCTTCGAACAGACAAGCGTTGAAACGGAAAAAATGCGTTTTTCTGCAATGAAATTGGCAATTTTCTAATTTTTAATTGTAATTCAGAGGGTAAATTCGGCGATTTCAATTTCCATGACAATTTTTTAAGGGCTTTCCGGTGTGCCCAATCGAATAAGTTAGTCCTCTGAAATGACTTTTAAAATAGTAAACAAAGTGGACCAACACTTATTTACAGCAGTGTATATGTTTTTTTTTCCATTTCTCTTATTTTGGTTGCCCCCATACTATGATTCAGCCCTCTTACTCACGGAGTTCCGCATCGGGTTGCTCACTGAACCGTGAATCCGATACCTGGATTACGCCGATTAATAACCACCCTCCCTAAACGATTACCTTCAAACGTTTTTCAGAAAAATGGGCTTTTTAAGACAGGTTTTCTGTAGTTGTCTTGGTTTTCCCCAAACTTTGTGTTATCGATTTTGGTCCCGGGTTACGGTACGTCGACCCCCCGCATCCCAGCTTACTGTTGTTTTGCTGAAAATGGTAAAAATGAGCCAATCTACGTTCCAATCTGCCACATTGAAATTTTTTTAAAGTTGTTTCACAGTAATGGCCACATTCTGCTAAAATTGACTTTTCGAACGGGGCAGATGTAAACTTTTCCTTTGAACGCGCGCATTTCAGCGGCATCGAGTACAATAGGTTTCGAAATACTTTAAAAAGTTATTTTGCAGTGAATTTAGTGCGGTCATTACAATGTAATTGCCCACATATTTCTTCTTTATGGTGAAAACTTCAAAAAACTTCGAAAACTACTGTTTTTGGCATTTAAACATTGTTCGACGTGGATATTTTTCAAAAAGTGATAACAAAACTTTGTTACCAGATCAAGACCAATTGATTCACACGTATATTGGCTCATTTGGATAATTTTGAGCAAAACTACAGTAACCAAGGGTGACCTACCGTAATCTCAGAAATCCAAAAATCGATAATGATTCAAATGCTTCAAATTAGAAAATCTATGTTTCCTTTTCTCTTATATTAGTTTCCCCGTACTATGAATCAGCGTTAGTTTCACCAAAACCAAAAAGACCAAAAAAGACCAAAAAAAAGTTTTTGTCAATGTTTTGGCAAGATTCAAGACATCGTTATACACGACTATTCCAAAACTAACCTCAACTGCATAGCCATAGGATTTTCCGCCAGCTCATCGGCAGCTTTCCTCAGAGCAAAGGATGCCTAAAACGGTAGATATTCTTTTATGGCTTTCAAACTCATGGGCCGGGCCGACCTGAAAAAATTCTCGGGCCGGCCCGGTCCGCTTCGGCCCGTCTACTCGGACCACCCAGTCAAACTGTCACCCACACGACCAAGGTTCGATCCCGGCCCGGGACACTATGTTTTTGCTAACTTAAAATTAGTTTAAATGTGTAATAGAAATATAATAAAAGTGTTTTCGGGCTTTAAAAAATTTGACGTAAGCTAAAATAACTATGTAAAGAAGTTTAAATTTAAGAAGTTTACAAACCGGGCCGAAACGGACAGACACTTTTCTTGGGCCGGCCCGGCCCGTCATTTGAGAGCTATGTTCAAATTCACCTTCTTCTCCCCAATCGCACAAACTATCCTGGCATCGCTTTCCCTGGCAGCTTCAGCCTCCGCAGCCATGGCCCGACACAGCTCCCTGGGCAGACGAATATCTTTTATTTCAACTCTTTCTACATGAATGCCCCAGGAAACCGTAGCTGAAAATGAAAGCTTCTATTCCCACTTGTGATTCTTCAAACCATGGTCTAGAATCGCCTTGGCTTGTGCTGCTATGCCCTCGCGGTCGCTCATAATCTGTTCCAGGCTACGAATCCCGAGTACATTGCGGAGAGTTGATTGGGCCAGCTGGCGGGTGGAGTGGTGGGCGTCGCACACGGCAGCCAGGGAGGCGACGGGGTCACTAAAAGGGAAATTATATGGATTTTCATTAAAAATTAAGACGCCGTCTATGTAAACGTCGAGCAGACCAGTGACATAGAGAAAAATTTCTGCAAACTTGTGTACGACCTCCCTATGACCCAATTAAGATTTTCTGAAACTTTTAGGTACGGATCATTTTCGGGTCCACGGGCTACGGCAGGTGCCCCTGGGTATTGTCGAACCCCAAAATTCTCAGAATAACTTTAGTGTATAAAGAATTTTGTAGCACATTTAATTTCCAGAAATATTATCAATTGGCCAAAACCGTCAAACTCAATGGGGAAAAAGTTTTCGGACACAAACTAAAAAATTTACAAAACGGGAAAAGGCTAACTATTTTTATAAATTATTGAAGTATTGACGCACAACTTTTAGTTTAACAGCTTGAAAAACGGCGGGAACTAAAATTTTCAACAACGCGTTTGAAAAAGGTTGACCCTGCGCCGAGTGGACATGGTCACTTGGCGACCTTTTTCAAACGCGTTTTTGAAAACTTCAGTTCCCGCCTTTTTTAAGGCAGATTTTTTTTTTTCAGTTTTTATCCGAAAATATTTTCCCTTGTAGTCTTTCGGTTGTGGCCAATAAAAAATGTTTCTGGGATGGATTTAAATTTGCTACAAAATGGTTTATATTTAAAAGTTCTTATTTGGGTCATTCTTATTTGGGTCATCAAGTTTTCAGAAATTTGGATTTTTATATGGCACTGGTCTTCTCGAGTTTAATAGAAACTACGAAAAGCTAATACGAAACGTTATGACAACTTGACTTTAAATTAATTCTTCATCAAACCTCGGTTTAAAAAAAAGAAGATTTAGACATTTTGCACAAGTGCGTTTGACTAACACGATAAAGTTTTCAAAAGATACGTTGAATTTTAATATTTTGACACAGATCAGTCATAAGGATGATTCATTATCAACAGATTTTCACAAGAACAATTTCACAAAGTCAAATTCAAGACAAAGGCAATTAGACTTTGGCAAAACGCCCTCAACATATTCATCAGGGCAATTTGACTTTGGGTGCCATCGTGTTGACTAATGTACTCTGACGATGCCCATGGAAAAATGCACAATTTCCGCACTTTCTCTCCATTTTTACTACAAACTGAGACTTCATTCTTACAAACTGAGACTTCATTCTCTTCTTTTTCATACAACTCGCCTTGTTCTATAATACACAGCTGCATCAACAGACACCGTAACACTATCCCTAGTTAGAAGCTCCTGTGGTGGCACATCATAAGAAAGGGTTCTAAAATAATTCTACTTTCATGTTGTAAACAAAGTACCTTAAATCAACAGTATAACTCTCGTCAATAAACGGGAGTAGAAGAACAATTCCCGGTCCAAGCGGCTGTGATTTCAAGATTTTCCCCAATCGGAAAACAACCTGATAAAAATTTAGTTATGTAAGTTTTCTATTCCTTACCATTCTCTTGTATTCGTTAACTATTTTTAGACAAAATAGTAAGGACACAGGAAAAGTGAATAGTAAAATAATCCATGAGAGGGTGGTCATGGCCCTGTCGTAGAAGGTCGGCTGTGAATACCCCAGAAGACCAGCCGAGGTCATAAGCGGCAGAGCGGGCGTTCTCATTGGCGAGAGAAAGTGAATTTACCTATAAATTGTTTACCGGATTGAGTCAAAAGCGGTGGAAAACAGTCTCGAATGAGAAGTAAAGAAGAGTCTCACGGTCAGAAAAGAGTCAAAGGAGGAAAATATACTGGTTAGATAGCCACTTGGAATCAACAATCAACAAAGCTATGTGTGTGTGTGTGTGTGTATGTGTGTGTGTGTGTGTGTGTGTGTGTGTGTGTGTGTGAGTGTGTGTGAGTGTGTGTGAGTGTGTGTGAGTGTGTGAGTGTGTGAGTGTGTGAGTGTGTGAGTGTGTGAGTGTGTGAGTGTGTGAGTGTGTGAGTGTGTGAGTGTGTGAGTGTGTGAGTGTGTGAGTGTGTGAGTGTGTGAGTGTGTGAGTGTGTGAGTGTGTGAGTGTGTGAGTGTGTGAGTGTGTGAGTGTGTGAGTGTGTGAGTGTGTGAGTGTGTGAGTGTGTGAGTGTGTGAGTGTGTGAGTGTGTGAGTGTGTGAGTGTGTGAGTGTGTGAGTGTGTGAGTGTGTGAGTGTGTGAGTGTGTGAGTGTGTGAGTGTGTGAGTGTGTGAGTGTGTGAGTGTGTGAGTGTGTGAGTGTGTGAGTGTGTGAGTGTGTGAGTGTGTGAGTGTGTGAGTGTGTGAGTGTGTGAGTGTGTGAGTGTGTGAGTGTGTGAGTGTGTGAGTGTGTGAGTGTGTGAGTGTGTGAGTGTGTGAGTGTGTGTGTGTGTGTGTGTGTGAGTGTGTGAGTGTGTGAGTGTGTGAGTGTGTGAGTGTGTGAGTGTGTGAGTGTGTGAGTGTGTGAGTGTGTGAGTGTGTGAGTGTGTGTGTGTGTGTGTGTGAGTGTGTGAGTGTGTGAGTGTGTTTGTGCCTAAGTGCGGTTCAAAGTACCACGTAGCTTCAAAGACCTTTCAAGGTAAAAGACGGAATTGGCAAAAACGTCACGCCTATACTTATTTCTGGATGTCTAGATCCAATTGGGTCGGCCTATTTTTCAAATGCAAACGAAAAAGGGTTCGGCACTAAAATCTGCGCATATAATCACAGCCCAAACAACCATCTTCCGTATTATTAGGGTACAAATACACACACATACACATACACACAATTCTTGAGAGATAAATATTTGCGTCGTTCGTGGAATAGACAATAGAATGCCCCAGAGTATTGGCTTCTGAAAAGCAAGCAATACCACAGTAAGCTAGTGGAGTGCGACGATAGGTTGACGACATAATGCACGGCGATTAGCGGTCGCGACCCCATGGCTTGCCGGAAACGAGCAGCCGCCGAAGTGAAACACAGACGCAAAGGATCCTTATTACGCAGCAAAGTGGAACAAAGCGATATCAAAAGAACGGATAGCTCAGTCTGGTTTTTCTGCTTTTTCCACTGATAATGTGATTTTTTAGGAAATGTTTGCGGATTTCAAGAAACACAAAAGACCTTTTCAAGCTCAAAAAATGAACGTTTTCGTGTTTTCAGCAATGTTGGAGGTTGTTGCAAAGATTAAGCAGATCAGATTGCCTCCGAAATGGGTAAAACGGATGTCCTCTTGGTAATTTGTAATCTCCTCAATACACGGGAGGCGGGCAAATTTGAAACCCGAAATTGTGTGTTCAGGGCATTGTTGTAACTAGAGTGTCTGGGTTGGGAACATCAAATATTGGACCGATAGAGAGAGAGAGAGAGAGAGAGAGAGAGAGAGAGAGAGAGAGGGAGAGAGATAGAGACAGAGAGACAGAGAGACAGAGAGACAGAGAGAGAGAGAGAGGGAGAGAGATAGAGACAGAGAGACAGAGAGACAGAGAGACCGAGAGACAGAGAGACAGAGAGACAGAGAGACAGAGAGACAGAGAGACAGAGAGACAGAGAGACAGAGAGACAGAGAGGCAGAGAGACAGAGAGACAAAGAGACAGAGAGACAGAGAGACAGAGAGACAGAGAGACAGAGAGACAGAGAGACAGAGAGACAGAGAGACAGAAAAACCCCAATAGAAGCTCAAACGACAAAACGTTTTTATTACTTCAAAGTTACAAAGATGAAAAAACTTCTAACATAGGAGTAAACGAGTTCATGGCAGTCACAATTCAATTCCACAATTCCACTCCAAACCTCCCAACAGAAAATCTACCGTAATGCTCACAAAACTTTTCCTTACTCAGAGTGAAGTACCCCCAGGGCGCGATGCATTTGGTCGGGGCTGATCATCATCTGAACATAGGATACTTCTTCACAAGTGCGAACTTCAATGGAAGTGTCGCTGATTCTGACAAGTCTCGGATTGTGGATGTCGGAGTACTTCCAGATAGAGTAATAAGGAACTCTCTCGTCCTCTGCGATTTCTTCAATTGGGAGGCCGGAGATGATGCTTTGAGAATGGAGTTCAGGGGTCCACACAGGGTTGGCTGTGATTCCTTCGAAAATCGAAGCGACTTTCCCCATTTCTTTAGAGGAGTCGAAGCGAATTGTGAAATTGTCGATTTGTCTCTCGCCCGCGAGCCATTGCTGAAAAAATATTTTTAGCTGAGCAGACCTTAAAGATTTTAATGTTTGTGGACAATTTTTAGGGTTACCATAGAAGAAGGCGTTTGATTCGGGACAAGAACCCGAATTTTAATCATCATATTTTGAACATGATTTCCGGCTAAGGTTTTAGAGTCGTAGCAGTAAATTTGACTTTTCGTTAACTTTGAAAGAAGAAATGACGTATTTAGTACGGATTTTGCAGCCGCCGTTTTCAAATGCAGCTTTCGAGGGGCGGGGCGAGCCGCAATGTGCCGCAGGGTTGCCGCCGCGTTAAACAGCGGGCAGGCAAAATCGTCAAATTAATGATATTGGGGGCCGTAAGATATATTGAAGTTGTGTTTTTTACCTAATAATTATGTCATAATAAACGTAAAATTATGTAAAATCATCCGATAAATGAATTTTAATTTAGTTTAACGTCGTAATCGCAGTTCGTAAAACAGTGGGTTGAAATTTTTCTTTCCCGCTTTAGCAGCCAGGCACGGATGTTGCATTAGGATTTGTAAAACTACATATTTAATTTAGAATGCAAAAAACCACCACAGCGAATTCTTGATTTTTGCACTTCATTCAAAGCGCAAACACAAAATTAACAAAATTCAAGAAGATGCCGAAATAGTTCAAAATGGTGACTTCCACAAAAAGTGCTATGTTTCAAATCCAATCAAATTAGAAAATATGTGTTCGGGTTACCCTGTGCCCGCTAAGCGGCGCCTAAATATGCCTTCGAATGAACATTTTACTCAAAAACCAGATCAAGAACTTTTGAAGTCTATTTTTGAACAAAAAGTCTAATACTACTTAAAAGTGTTACAAACATAGATTCCTTTTTTTAGGAACATTTAGAAGCAACGGGAAATCTATTAGGCATTTCATTAAACCCCAAGGATAACAGATTATTCTACAGGGTCCCTGGAACTGTTAGAACGGCTTGAACGGCTTGTGAATTTTGAACTTACAAACCCAACTTTTAGCCGTTACGATGTGTCAAATCAGAAACAGTGCGATACTTACCTTCAAAAACACGTTGACTCCTTCATCTGTGACATTTTCCGATTGTCCACGAAAAGTTTCGCATTTCAACTGGAGCAGCTGCTGATTGGTGATTCCAGATGATCCCAGAAACAATCGATTAATCTGCTAAACATCACATGAACATTATAAATCCAGTTGTACCAACCTCTTTCATGGCATGGGTATCGAAGAATTCCTGGGGGATGTAATAGCTTGTGTCGATTCTTGAAATGCGAAATGCCTAAACAATAATTGCGAAAAGTTAATTTTAAAACATGTAAATACGATCTGGATTTCAAAATTTGAGGTTCGAATAGAAAACCCCGCAATTGAAGGGTTTTTGCATTGGGTCCCGCCGCGATGACCTATGATCTACCAAGGCTGAATGAATAAGCGCGCAGATAAAAGCGCAAAACAGTCGCTGTTTGACTTTTACCTTCAACAAATCTCCAAATTCCGCAGCAGTGCACTCAATCTCTCCTCCAATTGTGAAATCAGTAGCCGTCGCTACATAGGATCTAGCCATATCGATCAGTTTCTGGCAACAGGTACTGGTAAGTGGTACCTGAACAAGGGGTGCCTTAGAAATAACATTTACTCACCCTGGTCTCCAAAATTGAAATCCGAAATTTCAATAATGGGTTACCGAATTCTCTCAATGGCCTGACTTCACCGACTCCATCGAAGTTGTACTGTTTGAGAACTTTGATCCCATCCTAAACGAATGCGTAAATTTATTGTTTTGGAGTTTTACCTGGTCTATGAAGACGCAGTGCACGGGGAAGTCTTTCATGAGAGACATCTAAACAGTGTAAATTTCAGGAGCCCGAAATTTCGTGAAAATGAGAAAATATAGTAAGATAGTGAGGTTGTGTGAGTGTGAGTGTGTGAAAAAATGGTTTAACATGGTGGGAAATGTTTGAGAGAGCTGCACACAAACTTGGCAAGGGTTCAAAAGAAATGGCTGCTAGCGCACACATAAAACGTCATGCGCTTTTATCAACAAAGCCACAGCGTGCCGGAAGAGGTCACAACCAAGCGATAATGTTTTGTTTTTGGCGCATATATTTTCTAAACCAAGTGAAACCGTGCGGCGGGGCGCACTTGCGCAACTCGGCGCCTCTGGTCCATCCTCTCTGTCTCTGACCGTTCCCCAGCCATCTGGCACTGACCGGTGAGCCTGTGGTTTACGAAATGCAACCCCTGCCAGACGATCGATAGCGGATAAAGGAACTGCGATCCCACTTACTCCATCTACCTCTTCAAGATGTCGAACCACCGCAATCGCAGCGGCAGCTATTATATGGAGCGACATCGTATCATGAAAATGAGAGCGAGAGAAGAAGCCGCACGACGGCGAGCCGAACTGGTATTAGTTTTATTTATTAGTATTCTTGGGGCAGAGTTCCAATGGGGCACAAAACTGGGACCAACAGTGTGTGTGTGTGTGTATGTGTATGCGTGTGTATGTGTGTATGTGTGTATGTGTGTATGTGTGTATGTGTGTATGTGTGTATGTGTGTATGTGTGTATGTGCGTATGTGTGTATGTGTGTATTTGTGTGTGTGCGTGTGTGCGTGTGTGCGTGTGTGTGTGCGTTTGTGCTCGTTCAATTTAGTTTCTAACATTGCGTGGTTATCCTTTTTAAATTGGAAAAAGCACAAACTCGCGTTACAACACAGAAACATTGGCACCAATATTAAATTGTTACATGCTGTAAATATTAGCTTAACAACCTTAACCCTACCTCCAAACTCAACAAAAAGCCTTTAAAATCTTTCGTTTGCCAGAATTCCCGCGTTAAATTAACATGTGTCATCAATTAGAATATTTCTTCTCCGTTGCGTTTCCGCCGCAAATTCTGGCATTTCTTCGATTCCCATTCTCACCGACGGCCGATCATGAATAAACTTTTGAAGGCGTTCGGGAAGAAGTCCTCCACCATGGTTGGTTTTTTTTCTTGTTCATTTAAAAGTCTATCGCAATGGGTTCTTGCCTATTAGGGGACTCTTATACTTATATACCCTTTATTTTTGGTAATTAAACTTAAGTTTCCGCGTTTTGTTTTAAGTTAAGGCCTTAGCTTTAAGCAACTGTACCTGCCAGCTGGTCAGTCGACTCACTCCATTTGCGCCAAGCGGTCTTGCTAGCGCCTCGGCTAGGAACCCGCTCCGACATTATAAATTCCTTCCATTCAATGTGAATCATTACGGTTTTCCGGTTCAGTAGTGAAACTTCCGTTTTTTATTGATTTTTCTTAACATAATCGATTAGTTTCCAACCCTTAAGTCCCGTAGTTTAGCTGTTGTTATTGCTTCTCGGCTGTGAATCAGCTGGTGCCGCGTGACTGCGCTTTTATTATATTTCGCCATTTGTTCCCCTGTCAGTGGATCTTTCTAGAACGAAATTTAGGCGTTTAAATGCAAAGTTACCAAATTATTAGATTAAAAATCTTTATTTCTGCTTTGCTATTGATTATTTTACCAGTTGTTGACTTTAACCACGAGACATTGTTGACTACTGTTGATAGCTTTTTGATTTTTTGGATAAACAATACATGGAAACGTCTTTTTCCTCAAAAAACCAAAGTGATTGGGCTTTAAAGTTATTACTATTTAAAAGTTATTAACTCCAGGGAATCTATACGTTTTCCTACAACGAGAATACCGAAAACCGCGCCCCTTTTGCAAAATGAGCCATCCATGGCCCCGCCCACTGTTCGCTATTTAATAAATTTGATATTCGGCTTCATTTTGGCGTTACTATTGATTGTATGCTTTTATTTTTATCTATTTTTTTAGTCAAATTAAATAAAACTCTAGATGTATGGTGGAAACCTGCCCATATATCTAATTTTGTCCATTTTATCCTTAAAGTTTCAGTTTTTCCCTAATTTTTACATTCCAGATGGGCATTTTCGGCGAAAGCGCTTCCCGCTTCGACGAGATTGTGGAAAAAGTGACGGCCGAGCACCAGTCGGCCGAGAACTGGGAGCTCATCCTCGACATTTGCGACAAGATCAACAGCGACCCGAGGGCTCCGAAACTCGCCCTCACCTCCATCCGTAAAAGGTGCGTTTTTATTTAATAAATTATACTTTTATTTACAAAATTCAGGTTGAATAACCGCGATCCTCATGTGATCATGCTCGCCCTGTCCGTGCTGGACTCCTGCTGGAGCAACTGCGGCTCCCTGTTCCGCAAGGAGGTCTCCTCCGCCACCTTCATCAACGAACTCATGTCCAAGGCCACTCATGTGAGCATTTATATTGCCATTCTTGTCATATTTAAGTCATATGATACCGTAAAACCAGGCGAAAACCATATTGGTGTGTTCTGATTGCACATGACCAGTTTTTGCCAGCAGCCGTCCTTTTTATAGTCTTCGCCAATTGTACTTCTTGGCCGATTCGCAAATGTAACCTAGACGCAGTATTGCGTACGTATCCTAAAACACAGGATTTTCGTACGCAATTTCGCGTCTGGTGTCATTTGGGACAGAGCTAAGAGCGAAATTGGGCGAAGTAGCATTTTCGACGACTATAAGTAGTCTGGGAAATTCTGAGTACATGGTGCAGCACAGAAAGTTCAAGGATTCGGTTGTTGACAATCGTCCTACAAGGCGTGTTATACCCTAAACGTCGATCAACAGCCGAATTCTGGGACGTTCGTGGCGGGACCCATATATCCAGTTTATCCTGGCTTCTTTCCATGGGCGCCAGCTAACCGCTGGTCGTTGTAGTTGTTTCTTACCATTCGAGTCTTCAGCTCGCCGGTACCGGGAAAATACAGTTAAAGGACTGTTTGCCGCGGTCCTATCATGATTAAAAAAAAAACATTTCCGCGATAAATCCGGATAGTACCGCGGATAGTAGCCGTTTTCGTTTCAAATTTCCGTACAAATCCAAGGGTGGATCCATGAGAGTTCCGTGCAATTGTGTACGCTGCTCAGTGCAAGTAGGACAACAACTGGACAGGGAGCGTTGAGGGACTCTATGCGTAAGCCCCCTTTAATTTGTCGTATCTTTTGCAACCAAACGCCGAACAACGCAGGTACTTCAAGCGCCTCACGTCCACATATGAATAGGACGCGGTTAATTTTGTCTTTATAGGAGGAAGATACCAAAATTTATCCGCTGAGATTTTTGAAAATTTCAACTGTATTTTCTTGTCATTCAGAGGAATTTGTCTTAGCGCATGCAGTCTATTAAACTATCTACGCTCTAATACAACCGGCGAGCTGTGACGTTCTTGGTAGGAAGTCTGGGAAATCCTGAATACATGCTTCCGGCACATAAAGTTCCAGAACTCGCCTGTTGTCAGTCGTGTTTCTAAAATTCAACAGCCGAATTCTGGGACTATCGTGGCGGGACCCTTTCAAAAAAGGCCGGCTGCTGCCGGTGACCGTGTCTCTTTATTTCTTAGAGTTAATTAGTAACGAAACAAATGAAATGGGGTGTTTGAATGGAATGAATATAATTGAGTTCTCCTAGACGAATGCCCCGATATTTATCGGGCTCTTGGCATCTGGAGCCTGACATTTGCTACATACCTTGCTGGTGGCCTGGCTCATTTTGTGCCAGTCGGGTGTCAATAGGACCTTAAATGACGTCATTAGCCGTTGATTCACTATCCTTACTAGTGAAACACTGAACATACAGACATGGCCAATGGGTGTTTGGAGTAACGGGGGATTCGCTTCGGGTCATAAAATATTTTCTCTGCAGCGTTCTAATATCAGGGGTACTCGGTACTCGGCTGTTTCCTACAGTACTTGAAGCTGAAACAACGTAATATGCTATCGTATCCGAACATTCACCAAATTTCTTTTCAGAGTACTCGCCAGATCGGGGAGAAGACGCGCCTTATGCTGAAGAAATGGGTGGACAACGAGTGCAAGGCGGACTCTTCGTTGTCTCTGGTCTCTTCACTTTACAGGTACCTATTTATTTATTTCTGTATATCGATTTGTTCTAGAAACCTTATCGAAGAAGGCTTTACCTTCGACTCTTCGGAGCCGAAGAAGAAGGTGGTGATCAGCAACGACCCGAATGTGGTGCAGTCGGAGGAGGAGGAGAAGGACATCGCCAGAGCCATCGCCTTGTCGCTGCAGGAGGAGAAGAAGGCGAAGACCATGTACCCCTCGGCCAATGGAAATAACGGAATCTACCCCACTAATGGGGTCGCCAACACGAGCAAGTGAGCTGATTTTTTAATTGCATGAGAATTCTGTTGCATGCGTAATACCGTGTGCCTTTGTAATTATGTCGTCGTTTTCTAACTCTTACGAAATCATCCAGTTGCATGGAAAACAGCTTGTTCGACCATCGTTTACGTTAGGTTAAAACTTTCCTATATTTTCTGTACATAGGTAGACGTGAGGTGCTAGCGGTACCTACATAATTCAGCGTTTGGTTGAAAATGGTAGCAAAAAAGTACAGGAGGCTTAGCTTGTCTCGTAGGCACCATTGGGTGGGAGGGTTACGCAAATCCCGCCATGATTCTGTAGCATTCAGCATACTATAGCCCTTTGTTGCGATATATTTTCTATCTCATAGGAAAAGAAACAACTCGTTTCCGTCGTCTACAAGCTTCTCGTTATTTAAAGCGCGCCAGATGTCCCTAAAGTTTAATTTTATTGCCTGTCAAGGGATGGGAAATCGTAAATTTCGTGTTTCAGGCAATACGTGATAGAATGCTTGTTTTCGTAATAATATGCTAGTTTATGCCAAAGTTACATTGATTTTCGTTTGAAGGTCTTAGTTTTTTAAGCCTATTTTCCACAATAAACGGTGGCGAGAAGTATATTTGAAATATTTTTTATACATTGAGGCAGACTACTAATTTTATAAAAACATCGACCGTGATTTTCAGTTAAGGGGTAACGCTGAAAGAAATTTCTTACTTGGGGGACTCCCGTCGCATTTTTATTGTGGGGGTCGCGCAGAACTGACCCCACAGGTAGCTTCTTCATATATGAAAGCTACTTCGGCCATGTTGTCTTGTGTTACCTGCGTATCCTATACGCGCGCAGAACTGACCCCACAGGTAGCTTCTTCATATATGAAAGCTACTTCGGCCATGTTGTCTTGTGTTACCTGCGTATCCTATACGTCACGCGTTAACTCTAATAACGACATCGAAACATTGGTACGATCTTACGAATCATTTCGAAACCATCCAATTGCCGTCCCATCAAAATAGGAAAAACTGAAGTTTGTTTCCCATTCATGACCAAAATACAGTAGGTTATCAATCTAAAGAGCTGCTCAGAAAATGCCCTTTTTGCTAAAAATTATAATTTGTACAATTCGGCGTTTGATTGAAAATGGCACAAATTCAAGTGGGCTTACGTTATCTCCAAGGCAACATTTGGGGACCCACGTGTCAAGCTCCCACAAACTTCATCCAGCCATGATTCTGTGTTTTAATTCTTTCTGTATTCCTTTGTTACGCTGTGGTCTGTGTCCTAACCCTTATTCGTTGTCCCACAGCTTGTACCCCTCGCTTGGTCCGAAGTCCATCCTAAAGAAAGTGCACTTCGACGCCCCGTCCCCTGTCCCTTCGAGTGTCAGTCTCCCCATTGTCCACCACTCCCCGATCAATGTCCCTCCTCCGTCCCCGTGAGTGCATGCCTGCTTTTTATTCCCTTGTGTTTCGCAATAAAATCATTTCAGACAGCCGGTTGCCAGTGAGAGAACGGTGCGTGCTCTCTACGACTTCGAGGCGGCCGAGGACAACGAGCTCTCCTTCGTCACGGGCGATCTGATCACAGTCACCGATGACTCGAACCCCAACTGGTGGCGCGGCCGCATCGGAGTCCAGCAGGGCCTCTTCCCCGCCAGTTTTGTCACCTCCGATTTGTCCGAGGTGAAGGTGAGTTCACATTTCCATACATAATAACAAACTTTTCTATGCAGCCTGAAACGTCGAGGACGGCGCCTGTGAACAAGCCCGCGGCGGTGATCGACGAGGCCGTGCTCCTCAAGTGCATCCAGCTGATCGAGGACTGCGACCCCACCGGAGACGTCGCCGATCCCCCGGAACTCGCCGAGGTGGGTTTTGTTATGTGGGATATACGAAATACAAGTATCAATGTATTATGTTAATCGTAGTTTTGAGTGGTAGATAAGATCCTCAAACAGTATACGCAGCCAAATCGGCCGAAGTGGATTTAGCCTAGAGTATATATTCCATATGTTGACGCGAAGTGTGATTGCCGTACCTACGTAAATTGCCGTTTGTTTGAAAATGGTAACACGAAATTAAAGGGTGGGACTTACGTTGGCTTCGACCCGCCATTTGGGGGACTTACACCTCGACCCCCCGCCCCTCTGTTCAGCCATGATATTCACATATTTCTAAAAATTATAATTCGGTATAAAAAGAATAGAACAATTATCTATTAGAATTTGGCTGTCAGTTGCAACTAGTGCCACCCGAGTGTCAATAATGTTCAGTAAAATGCGGACATCGTTTTCCAATAGCTACCGTTGGCGGTTTGCAAATGACCGACTGCTAAAAATCGGGTCGCTTCGGGTGCCACTTGGGTGTCACTAACGTTCATGGTTCACAGGATTCGCCGGCTACTAAACATCTGAGAGAAATTGCAATTTCCGACTCTCAACTTTGAGAGTGTTTCGTATTCTCAAATAGTCGAAATCCTTCAATGATTGATTGAACGTTTGGAGGTAATAAGCATACTTCTTTGAATCTCATCGGGTGATCTACTGAGCAGTTGGGGAAAATTTGTCCCGGAAATTCATTCAATTATTGGGCGAGTGAATTCTGTGCGATTATTGATTATATGGATACAAGTGAATGTAACTGGGGCGCGAACATTCCAAAGATATGTGCTTCAAACACCCGGTCAGCCAGAAAACGTTCCTTTGGTGGAGTTCATTTAAATGATTAGTGCCACCTGGATAGGCAGTTACTTTAATGGGTAAAAACAAACAAATATGACTGCGGAACGAAAAATTTAAAATACATAATACAATTGAAATTTCATCTTTCCAGGCCGAGGCTGCCTCTCTGGCCCAAGGACCCCTGATCGACGCCCGTTTGGCCGCCATCGACAAGCAGAGCAACGCCTTGGCCCAGGTTGACATCGCCATTCGAGACGTGCTGGCCCTCTACGACCAGGCCGTGCAGCAAGCCAACCCCTACCAGCAGGTACCGTATCCCCTGTTTCTATTTCTTATTTTCCGTTCAGAACCCCATGTACGGACAGCAACAGCAGCAGATGATGATGGGACAGCAACAGCAGGCGAACGCGGCCGCCCAGCAGCCGCAGTACTTGTCACAGTACGTTCAGCAGCAACAGGTTGGATTCAAGGCTTTGTAGTTTGTACGTTGAGCTTTAGGTGCAGCCGCAGCAGAGTCACTACCAGCAGTACGGGTACCAGCAGCAGTACCCCATGTACCAACAGCAGCAGCCGCAGTACGCGCCTCAGGGCAACTGGAACCAGGCCCAGCAGAGCGAGGCGACGCCGGCTCCCGTGCCACAGCAGTACTAAACCAAGACAGAAGGCCTGTATTTGTAAATTGGACACCCGAGCATATTAAGCTGTGATACCGAATGGAGATGACTGTGCTGTGTACGTACTTGTAAATGCGGATATTTAAATAAGTGACCCGTGTTATTTTTTTTTACATTTCTTCGTTGGTGGGCAGGGAGGTCTGCTTCTGGACCCATTGGCCGTACTTCTCGGAGGCGTGGTCCACGGGCAGGGAGATGAACTCGGGCACTTCATAGGGGTGGATCTTGGTGACGGCCTACAAAAATAGGGGTTAGAAGAAGAAAGTGTGAACGAACGTCGTGGAGGGCGGCCAGGCGAGACTCTTGCGTCTTGATGATCAGTAGCAGTTCGTCGTCCACGTGGACCTTGTCCTCCCACTCGTAGCTGAAACAGAGGCTTAGATGTGCAGGTTAGGGTGGAAAACTTACACGGAGGTTACGCCGGGGACGATGTTGACGCACGCAGCCAGTTTGCCCTCGACCACGGACCTGAAGCATCGGAGTTTGTGAATTTTAGAATACGCGACATCAGTTTACTTCTTTCTGACACCAGGCTGGTAGGTTCTACAGTAATCCACCCAAAAAGTAGGGTTTTATTACAAAAGGGGGTGCGTAGGGTTCCTGCCACGAAAAAAAAACAGCTTGCCCTAAACCCGTACGGGTCGTTATAGCTGTCGCCAAATTGGAATCCTGCCAATAAAATTGGAATATTCAAGTGATGCTCTGTTGATATTGGAAATTTGTACTATTAGCATAAGATTTCGGTTTGGCGGCAGCTATACTTTTCTGTGATTGTACTGAATTCGCACACTCCGGGAATGGCAGGTGTCCAATTTGGGGGGAAACGGTGTCGCTTGACAAAATGAAAGTTTTGTTTTTTGAAGAGACCACAGTTGCAATTTGGAAAATCCCTGTTCTTTCGTAGGAACACGCAAAGATAGCTTTCCCAATAAAATAGAAGTTACGACCCGGAATGCTGCAAGCTGCCCAGCGACAATACCGGATTTGGCCAAAAGCCAGGCAAAATCCATAGGCAGATACCTGGTTTTCGATGAAAAAGCCAGTTAGGCACAAAAAACTCACTTGGAGATGTTGAGGGCGACTTCCTTGTTGGGGACGGTCACGTAGACGACCCGGAACACGGTCGAGGCGACGATCTTCGAGGCCATGGCGGCGATCAGGAGCAGGCAGAGGATCAGGGGACGCCGAATTCTGCTGGAACTCATTTTCTTATCAAGAGTGAAGAGCGTCAACAAGAGGAAACAAAAAAAAAAACAGGGGCTGGCCGGTAAACCAAAATAATGCTGGAAATTTAAAGCTTTGGCGCATACTTTGTTGGGCGTGAATGACGGGTTCCGGGCGGGACCACATCCAAAGACACCAGCTCTCAGAGACTTCTTCTTGTTAGCGAGTGAGTGAGAGCAAACATATACTCTGCTGCTCCGTGAGAATCGCTTCCTTCTATTTTCGCCTTTTTGTCACACATTGGCCAATCTTTTTCCACCTTTGTTCACACTTGGCGATGGAGACAAATAAGGCTCTCCCGTCTCCAAAAGCCATCTCTCCTTTCCTCTCATCTCCGTCGCCTCCTCCGCATTCACACGCTATTTTCTGTTTGACGGAGGAATTACTGACCGCAAAGCTGCGGCGAGACCGGCCACCGGACGACCCAACGTGTCGTCCCACAGCTGCGCGCGCGCACTCTCCGCACGCTATCAGTTTCCGCATTTGTTTCGTCAGAAACACTTTCCATCGACTGTGTTTTTATCCCATTTCTCTGTTCAGAACATTTTCATATATCTTTTATAGTTTTAGAACGAGAACTGAAGGAACTGTAATGCAGCAGGTGTTCTGAACAACAAAGAGATGGACGAAGATGAGGCAGGTCAAGAGACTATTGACAGACGGTGTTGCTGCAAGGCTTTCAAAATTAAGGTAGCACATACTGAAATGGGAGGGGGGGGGGGGTAATTTTGCTTATTACTGCTACTTTTGTGGCCGATTGTTCACTATCTCTATACTCCTCGAAAATCCTACTTTGGCCAAAATGAGGTCACGCCCCTTTTATAGCCAAATATTATGATGTAGTAATGAGAAATTTGAATTTCAACATCAGAAAATCTTTCTCATTTTCAAGAATATGTAGACCAAGAAAGATTGGCTAGCACTATACATCTCTGTCCCTCCTTGTGTGTTCTGTTTTTCGTCTCCTCTTCCTTTCCACCACATTTTCTCTTTTTATCATGTCTCACTCACTTTTGACGTCTTTCACACTTCCTCTCACGACTATTTTTTTCGCTTATGCAGAAATCAAAGCAGCCCAAAGGTACCCTACTCATCTAAACATACTTAGGAAGAGTAAATCCAGGTTTCCTTTGGTTGAAGCTACAAAAAATTAAGTGGTAAGGGTGGTTAGGGGCTACTTTTGCAATTCCAGATCAAAGGCCACAGAGTTAAAGGGAGTGACCCGACCCGTTTTCGGGGCCCCAAGGTTAGGGGGGGGGGGGGTACTTCACCTAACTTTTAAATTAAGGATGCTTACGCGGAATTTCCCTGTAATAAGGAGTTGGGAGTTCTGGGAAGTAGGCGTGAACTTTCGCAATTTACATCATAGACCCATTTCATTATCACCATGGTAGAAGGATGCGCATAAAAAATTTAGGCGGACAATACGGTGAGATAATTGCTCTCAATTTTTTCGGACAAAAGAGAGGTAGAGAGTGAGAGGAGATACAACAGGTAGAGCGAGGGAGAGAAAGACATATATGGTAGAGAGGGAGAGAGGTAGAATGAGGTAGAGAGAAGAGACGTAGAAAGAAAGGCAGGGAGATAGAGGGGAGATGTAGAGGAAGGGATAGAGAAAGGTAGAGAGAGAAAGAGAGAGAGAGAGAGAGAAATGCGGAAAGGTAAAGATAGAAAGCAGTAGAGAGATAGAGAAAGAGGTAAAACGAGAAAGAGATTGAGAAAGAGCGTGAGAGAGACTTATCAATTATAGGCATTTGTAAAAAGAACCAGTCGGGTACGCGCGCCTACGGCGCGCACGCTCCTAGCTTGCGGCCTTCGGCCGCAACAACACGCGACCTTCGGCCGCTCAATTAGGCAGCCTGCGGCCGCATTGAACACGTGGACTTCGGCCGCTCAGTTAGGCGGCCTGCGGCCGCAAAGATTCGTGGCCTACGGCCACTCATTGCTCCGCCTTCGGCCTTGCAAATCACGTAAGGCACGTGACAATCAGTCTACGGCCGATCACACCCTCGCACTCGGCGGAAATGTACGTCGGGTTCCGCTGATAGACTACACCACGACGGACACGGAAGGCTTTTGTTCTAAAGGATGGTTAACGAAAACAACTTTCATGAGCCCAAAAATAGCGAAAACGAACGTAAAGGAGCAGATAAGGTATGGACTTTAGACAAAAAGGTGCATCCGCCCATTTACTGGTTTTGGGTTTACCCTTTTAAAGTGCATACTTTTTTATGTCGATACATCTGATTTTCTAGATTGGAGCCTATGCGGTAGCCCTTTTTTATTGTTTAATCATCGTCGGCAACCTGGGAATTCGAATTTATCGTTCTGAGGAGGTGAGAACCATTCTCCTTAACATATATTCGACATTTTAACAGTACTTTAAAAAATACAAACACTGTAAATTTCAGGCCGAATGGAATTGGCAATTGCTCTTCCTTACAAGCGATTCCGTTGCAGTCGCTTGTCTGATCTACGGTTTGTACCGTAGTCATCCTGCATTTCTTCAGCCGTTCACTGTGGTTTGTGTGAGTTTTGCTTTTTTACTCAGATGACCTTTGCGATTTATTTGATTAACAAAGATTTGTGTTCACAAATGAGATGTTTAATGAAGGTTGGACAATAGGATTAGTACCTAGGTAAAACTTGCGGACATTCCATTTTGCAATGTTTGCACTAAGGGCCGTCATTTCCGCTTCATGTAAACACCGTCTGATCTTTGTCTGACAAAAAGCTGGTTTGAAGTGAATCATGGTTCAGAGAGAGAGAGAGATAGATAGAGAGGGAGAGAGAGATAGATAGAGAGGGGAGAGACGCAGATACATAGAGACGCAGGGACGCAGGGACGCAGGGACGCAGAGATGCAGAGACGCAGAGACGCATAGACACGGAGACACGGAGACACTAATATACAGATATATATTTCGAAATAGAGAGAGAACGAGGGGGGAGAGGGGAGAGAGGCGATTAGAGAGAGACTGATACTGATTTTCCAGATCCTCTCGGTCAGTTTTTGCATCCTCCTGACTCTATACTACGCTTGTGCTTTCTATAAGCCAAGTTCCTACTTCGGAGAACATTTAGAGATCCAACTGGCAGGAAATGTTCAAAAAATTGCGGAGTATTTCGATGTTGACCAGAAACAAGGTACGCCTTCCCTTTTACTTTAACGCTGTTCAGTTTTGAAATCCGTCGCCGTTGTTGGAACATTCATCTATGCTGGTACGGTGTTCGTTCATGCCTGGTTCCTGGTGATCGTCGTACATTGTGCGCAGGAGTTTAGAAAACTCCAGACTAAGGCAACCAGTAATTTTAAAATTTACAAGGATAATACATTTTAGCCAGCACTTGTTGAGAGTCTAATGTTGGAGGAGAAGGAGTGTTGCAGCGAACGATCGATGTCTCCAGATGAAGAGAGTATTGCAAAAGTCATCTCCTACTTGTAATTCCTGTGGTAAAAAGAAACAAATGGGTACAGCTGCGTGTGCTTTCGTAATAAAGATAACTTGCCAATTGGTTTTGGAGAGAAAGGTGTGTGTGTGTGTGTGTGTGTGTGTGTGTGTGTGTGTGTGTGTGTGTGAGTGTGTGAGTGTGTGAGTGTTGTGGTGTGTTGTGTGAGTGTTGTGGCTGTGGCTGTGGCTGTGGCTGTGGCTGTGGCTGTGGCTGTGGCTGTGGCTGTGGCTGTGGCTGTGGCTGTGGCTGTGGCTGTGGCTGTGGCTGTGGCTGTGGCTGTGGCTGTGGCTGTGGCTGTGGCTGTGGCTGTGGCTGTGGCTGTGGCTGTGGCTGTGGCTGTGGCTGTGGCTGTGGCTGTGGCTGTGGCTGTGGCTGTGGCTGTGGCTGTGGCTGTGGCTGTGAGCGAGAAAGCAAAACAATCACAGCTGTATAGTAAACACAAACAAACTATAAATACTATTCACTCTTGAACTTTCTGAACCGAATGAAGTTTGAGAAAAGGGCGACCGGCCTTCGACTGAAACGTCAGATCCGCAATGAGACCTTTTCCACCAGTAACGACAATCCTAAAGAAATCAAATTTTTTATAACTACATTCAAAAACTCGACCTTCTATCGCTAGGCACCGTGATTGCCAATAGATCAGAGCCGAAAGCCAGTTCTTCTGACCATAAAATAGCTGAAACATTCGTTGTTACGATTGGTTTGCTATAGACAATATCTCAGTTTGAAAGTGAACGGCGAGGATCAAAAATGAAAATGTTGGTTTTTGATAACATTTTTTCTGCGCCTTTAACTTCAGCGTGCGGTCTTCGCTTCTCTTTGGCGCGCTCTGGCGGTCGCGGCGGGACCCAAAGCCAGAAATCCTTTAACGCTACAGTATCCATTGGAAATAAACCATAAGAAAATTCAAATACTGACTTCCATCCTCAATGTTCCATATTTTAACAGTTCTATCCATAGAACAACTTGCAATCAGTCGTTTATTTGGCAGGTCGTGGTCATGGATATAGGAGACTCCAGCAACTGAGCCCTCATGTCCTCTGAGGTCTCGAAGTTTCTTCATTGTACGGATGTCCCATACCTATGTTTTCAGTAATTTTGTAGTTTGGTCAGCCTCTTACCACTATTTCGCAACCGTCATTGTTGAAGCCATTGCAGCAAGTGATCACCTCTTTTCCTTCACTGCTCCAATCACAGCTCATGAGAATGTGATTCATGCGGGGTAGTTTACTGACTAATTCTAGAGACCTGGCGTCCCAGATTCTGAAAATTTTTGATTGGTAGGGGAATAAAGTGAATGTTACTTGAGTTCTTTGTCTTCTGAAGTTTGGGCTAGGAGAGTGAAATCTGGGTTGGCACGGAGGTGAGTTACCTGAAGAAAACGGTTGTACACACAGACACACGCACACACAGAAACACACGCACACGCACACACAGAAACATACGCACACGTATAGTTATCGCCAAAATGAAATCATATGCTAATTGTGGAAATGTGTAAATCATGCTCTGTCGTATACTGATTAGACTACTAACTTTAATGCCAACAGAGGATCACTAGAACATTCTAATTTTATTGGCATGATTCCAATTTGGCGACAGCTATACACACACGCACACACGCACACACGCACACACGCACACATTCTTCACAACCCACCAAATTCCTACTGATATGTTGTTCCCTGAGCACTGTTTTCCTATTCGGATCCCATAGTTTCACCCATGCGTCTCTGCTCCCTGAGGCTATCTTTCCATCCTCCAGTGTATCCAGCCCAGATATACTCAGCTGATGCCCTTGGAACACCTTTTGAGGCTCATCGGCGTTGAACAACCATGCTCGAATAGAGGTATCTCTCGATCCACTGTAGAGAAGGTGTTGTCCTCCAGCGTGGGAGTAAGCGAGCTAAAACTTACGAATGTCGTTTTCTTCTAGATATTCCAGTTTTAAAGGTTTTTAAATTTGGATCCCGCCTCGATAACATGTGGCGTACCTGAGTACGCTTAAAAGATCACGCAAAATGGAGAGGTGCAAAGAAAATGTCGCCAAAATCGAAATTTCGCCGCAATTTCTGTAGAATAAAGAACCAGAACATGTCGCTTGAAGCAATCCAATTCGGTTAAGTTACTAACCTTCGTAACCTCATCGGCGTGTCCCCTCCACAGTTGAAGTGTCTCCGAACTGTCCATATTCGTCAAAGCCATAGTGTTGTCTTTACTCCCAGTGACTATGAGGTTGTTCCTAAGGGTTGTAAGAGCTCCTACTGAGTCGGAATGCACCGATGGAAGGTACTTGGGACCACTGCAGAGGCCGCAGTTGGTGGAGCAGGAGTGGGGGACTCTTAAAAGAAAACTACATATTATCAATTAAAACTTTTTTCTACTTTTCATCATATTTATCCACTCTCGTTTTGAAACATTAATGTGAATGTCAAAAAAATAGCGAAATAGCGCTGTAACAGAGGAGTGCGCAGACATTTAAATGATCGCGGCGGGACCAGATGTACCTAGTCCTTTAGAAAAATCCCATTTTCCTTGTCTCTTTTTTAGGAAACGCACTATATACTCCTCGCAAGTTTCTCCTGATTTGGAAAGTATCACGTACATCATTTTACATCGCACGAATTTTTTGTACTACAACTTTCAAACGCTATTTGCAGTGGATTTTGTCATTCAGAAATTTTTAGTATAAAATGCAAAAACGCGCTTTTAACTATGGAATTACATTTTTAAAATGCGCGCCAAGGTAGAATATCGTAATAAAAAAGGCGCGTACGCCAAAATAGGGTACGTAGTTACCCAAAAACGAGAAAAATCAAGGGTAACTGAATTTGCAAAACGATGGGCAAAAAGTTTAGAAAATCAAAATAAGATTTAGATCATCTCTATCCTTTTTCAGGTTTGTTTTAATTACCGAATTTAAATTAATTTTTTCTTTCAAAATGTTAATTTTTTTCTTCGTTGTTTATTATCGAAGTTAAGCTTTTTTGCCGTTTGGAGAAAATTTGGAGGGAAAGATTAGAGCGTACTGTTACATTTTCTCGTTTTAATTAATTTTTAAAAAATGCCCTGATGGTCCCTTTTTAAGTTATCTGTTCCCAAAATTGACTCACTTTCTACTCGCCACCAAAACATCCCTCGGATCGTTCGTTGACAAATGAGCATATCTGTTGCCCATTCAAGGCAGTCGTAAAATCTCTTTAAAAAGGTTTTTAAGACTTTTTATAGCAAAAATAACAAAAAACGATAATAAAATAAATAAAATGGCGCCAAGTGCAATGCAATCCCTTAGGGACACTGGCGAGGACCGGCGTTTCCGGGGCAACGGGCGATATTCGGCCGGCAGCTGGTCGTTTTTCCAAATCCGCAGCTATCGATACTCGAAACTTGTTGCAAACACGTAGGGAATTCGTTTACTGAAATATCGAAATTATCCCATGGTGACGAATTCGATAACATGTGAAACACCTGCTTGACGTAGAAGAAATGAAGTCATACGAAGCGAAATGCATTTGAACGCAAAAAGAGGAAATTGCAACAGGATATTTGAGTTTTTCAAATGGGGTTCTTGACAGCCCGGCCCGGTCGGTGCGGGTATAGAAAATAAAATTTTAAATTTTGTATAAATCGATATAGTCTGAAAGGTTACCGACTTTTCACCAACATTGCGTATTTAACCACCGAAGATTTGAAACATTGACGTGAATATAAAAAAATCAAGCGAAAGAGCATTGTAAAAGAGGAGTGCGCAGACAATTAAACGATTCGCGGCGAGATGCAATGACCGAAATCCTTTAAGAATTGGCCAAATCATCTTCCGTTTTTTGGAAACAAACCATATAATAATTCTTTAAAACTGCTTTAAATAACTTAATAATGTTTGTTACTAACATAAAAGTCACTATTAGTTGTACAAAAAAGAATGTCACCGACCGGGATCGAACCCTGGTCGTTTTTGTGGCAATCTGACTGGGTGGTCCGGGGTAAACGGGCTGAACGGGGAAAATTGACTTGAAAATTGAATATTGACATTATTCAAATGTTTTTTTTAAACAACTTCACTGAATAGATCTCGTTTCGAGCATTCTAAAACGTACCCCTTTTATATGAATGCAAAGGGTGCACGGTTACACGGCACAGAAAGGCGCGAGAGAGCGTGCGAAATCGGGAGACGCCAGAGTGGCGCGCTGTTCAAACGATACTTTCGGCAAACTTTAGGCAGTCCTATTTCAGATAATTCTGCTTCAAAATTGGAAAAGGGGGGTATTTTTTAAACCAGGATGATTAAATTTTCACATTTGGAAAAAAGATAGACGGATAAAAATTTTACGCGTTCTTTTTTATTGCGGGTAATTATAGCACTCCGATCGCACAATGTGTGTGTGTGTGTGTATGTGTGTGTGTGTGTGTGTGTGTGTGTGTGTGTGTGTGTGTGTGTGTGTGTGTGGCAGGGCTGGGCCAGGTGTATGTGCACTGGAAGCTGAAAATTTTGGCGAAATTATCGTTTGAACGGCGCGTCAGCCTGGCTTCTCTGGATTGTTGACACTCTGTCGTCTTTCTCCAGTCATGTTTCTTCAGATGCTTCGTTGCAACGTAGATGAGAGATTCTCATAATAAAAATTTGAAATTTCCATTGGTAAGTTTCAAGTAAATCAATGGCCAGGTTCCACTTTCCGTTTTCTCCTTTCGTTAACGCAACGCTTCTGTGGTGCAGTGTTTATTGTGCTACAACTTGTGTTATGACGCCACTGTGCTAGCACTAATCGTGATCTTGCCTGTGTCGCACACCGAGTGTGACGCCACGTAGCCTAATGCCATAATTTTTATCCTTGTTGTGCCGCAGTGGCTCAACCTGGTCCAAAATTCAGTATACCCTTATTGTGTTCCATGAAGTACTTCGTTCTACTACAATTGTTCAACCTTGTCGGTGGTCCCTCTAACACACCTTCCTTGTCCAATATCTCTTTGTGTACACACTGACTGATGTCGCCACCTGTGGCAAAGTGTAACGGCGGCAGAAGAGTCTGCTAACTCTTGCACTTTCTATGGGTACCGAGCAGTCGAATACATAACCTATCATTATTCAAAAACAATTTGATCATAGCACAGTAACAACAACACAATTCCCGTTATGCAAATGCACCAACAAAGCTATGCGGAGAATTTGCCGGGAACGTGTTTGATCGGCCAGCTGACGGCGGATGAAGTGCTTCTGGTTGAAAGATTTCGGTCTGTTTTGCTGTCTCTCTATATTTTCTTCTCTCTTTCTCTCGCCCCTCTTTCTCTCTCTCTCTGTCCTCTCTCTTTCTCTTTCTTTCTCTCTCTCTCTCTCTATCTCTCTCTCTCTCTCTCCCTCTCTCTCTCTCCCTCTCTCTCAGTATATCTTTTTCGCTCTCACTCCTTCTTTGTCCGCGTATCTTTCTCTGCTTCTCTTCTTTTTCTCCCTATTTTCTTGTCTCTCTTTCGCTGTCTCTTTCATGCTCTCTTGATCTCTTACACTCTCTCGGTCTCTCTGTCTCTCTGTCTCTATGTCTCTTTGCCTCCCTCTGGCTCATCAGATATCTTTCTTATGTTCTTTAAACTCTTTCTCTATATATCATCTCTCTGTGTATGTATTTCTTGTCTATGTTTCTTTCTCCATCTCTCTCACTCACTCACTCACTCACTCACTCACTCACTCTTTCTCTCTCCCGAAACGCAGCTCAAACACCCAAAATAAATCTTACTTTACTTAGAAAGTCATAATTTCCTCTCCCACGCGACGATTCCACCCCCGCCTGGAACCTATTAAAGGTACTTTTACGTCACATTTCGGACACTCCGTGCCTTTTCCGTCTGATAAGGTTCCCTGTGGGTCAGCGCCCTGTTCGGTCAACAGCTGCGCGTCACCCGCCACCTCTCTCCCAGTCACGACCGCTTTGTTTGCCTCTGCTTTGCGCAGCTTTCGCCCTATACCTCAGCCTTTTTGGGTTCTATATCCATGAAATCCTTGTGAAAAGGACCACGTGGTCCCCCTGAAACAACAACTGTTCCCTTCCGACAGCCGGTTTATTCGCCCGTCCGCCAACAGACACATCAGCTCGCGTGCGGACGCGACGCGGTTGTCTGGTTTGCGCTTCTCGGTGCAGTTTTCGAAGGAACGAAACAGGTTTCCCGCACTCTTTTCACGCTTTTCTTCCCAATTACGCTTCTAAAACGATTCAATCACGGAAATCTTCAATTTCCGTAAAAACTAAAGGTCCTGGGGCGATTCCTGAGCAAATAATTACATCCTATCTTATCCAACCGCAAAGCAAACATGCTCCTGATTAGATTATTAGCCAATAATTTTCCAAACTATGGAATTTTTCGATCAGTACAGTTCTAAAAAAAGAAATACTAGGCTATTCGGGAACATTTTCGTCCTCGCCGTGTTCGGATTTGTTTATCTTTCTCTCCGAGGGCGAAAATCCAACATGTCAAATAGTACCATTCAGCCCATGCAGCTCCTCAAAGGACTAAATTTGAAAGGTTTTTTTTAGTTTATATTATGTACAAATTTCAACCAGAAAAGAAACCAAATATTTCATTACACTTCATTTTCCATTTCACTGGCCAAAACGGCTCAATTTGTGTTTGTAGCTTAGTTATTATGCCTTAAAATTACTGTATCTCGTTGAACCAAAAATTATTACGTGATTGCGGTTCATTTTAAGTGAAGCGTGAGGTGACTTTCGTAGCGTTGTTTGTTCCTTTAAATTTGTTTTTAGTTTGCTTGTGCGACGTGTTTTGATGTTAATTCTCATGTTTTGGAGCCTATTCCCACGTGGAATTCAGATTTTATTGATTTTTGATCGTTGCGTCAGCTTCCACGTGGCCGTAGTAGCGCAACAGACACACAAAACAGTGCGAGATTTCCGGTTCCCTCGGGCCATCCCAGTTTTGATGTTCATATTTCCTTGTTTTTATCTAAACTTTCGTTTTCAATAGCGATGGAGGAAAGCGACAATCCGATGAACACTTGTAGTTTTTGCGCCTGGAACCGGTCGCGGCGTGGTTCTGCTACCCCAGTAGCTCTATTTCTTCCAATTTGTGTACTTTGTTGCGTTTTTTTCCAGTTTTCGTGTTTCTACGAGTGTCTACGGCTGGTGGTGTGGCCATTTCCGCGTATTTATAAATGGCGTGATATATCAACCGCCCCTTATCTCGAAGCCAGCTCTATTCCCATTTAACTTTGTATTTGACGCCTAAAATGCGCTATAAAGCCAATTATTGATTCCATTCAGTCGTAAATCTTCGATTTTCCGCTCGAGACCTTATTCAGGTGGTCCATTAAGCGCCACGTTGACCCACTCCCAATGCACTAATGACAGCCGGCTGGCATTTGTGATTCCAGGGGAAATCGATTCACGGAAATTAATTCCAACGCCTAATTAGCATCAGAGCTGGCACCTGCCACGAACCACCGGCTGGTTCGAATCCCGTCTTGTTTTCTTATAAAGGCTTGTATTTTACTATTTACAATCGCTGCGGGACTCTGAAATGTGGTATTTAAAACCCTTTAAAGCGCATAAAAATGTCAGAAATACTGTAGTCTTTTTGCTAGCGTTGTAAGACCCTTAAAGCGACCTTTTATCGCTTTTATTTATTCCTCCCGCAATTTAAAACCATTTAGTCCTTTTAAAAATAGCCTTCTTTGTCTATTTTCTCATTTAAAGGCAGAGGCCCAGAAAAATGAAAATGGACCTGTCCATAGCGTAACGTAGGCGAGAGAGTGCCATTATCAATGTTGAAATGAAGAGAGTTTCATGATTAGCATGGACAGGTCCCCCTCTTCATTTTACGTGGGCCTCTGCCTTTAACCATGCCTTTGCGCAGCCTGTTTACTCACTGTTTATACACCGGTTGCGCATTCCACCCCCAAACGGATCATATTTTCGTGTAATCGCTCTTATTTTCACCGTATTGTGCTACAGTATCCCAAGTAATCGAGTGATTTTGAGGTAATGGATCAGTTCCGTGCGGGACCACAGAGAGAGCTCTTTGCCGGTGCTGAAGACGTCGCCGACGACGTGAGTTTTCTTTTTTTGGGCAGATTTTACTGCTCTTCATGTTGTAAATTTCCTATTTTTCCGAAATTATCATTTTACCAGCTAAAAAAATTATTTTTAGGTTCTCAGGAGAACACGGCATATCCTGCCCCACGTGGCTCGCCTCTGCCTCGTTTCCACCTTCCTGGAGGATGGAATCCGCATGTACTTCCAGTGGGACGACCAGCGGCAATTCATGCAGGTTTGTTGCTATTTCAAATCTTATTTTAATAATTAAACTACAATTTCGTTGATATATTTGTCGTTATCACAAGGCGGTAGCCGTTAAACACATGTTATTGCCACATGGGTGGTACGTTTGTACTGACTTGTCGGTCATCAACTGACGTGTCATTGCAATTTTTGAACTACGCGTGTTGGTTCTTTTAATCAGTGGTGAGAGGAGTTGAAGGGAAGGGTTAGGGTCCCACAGAAAATCTCACTATTAGTTAAAGGACTGATGATCGTTGCGGGACGGATTATAACACACGTTTGAAGGAACTCCAGCTGCAAAAAAAACGGTCATGGGCACTGTACTGTGTATAACAAAGTGTTATATGCTGCACTGGTCCTGCCACGAACAGCATTTTAAAAGTGTCAAAAATCTTGAATGCGTTAAATACGCGGTTTTCCAGCGCCTGTCGTGGCGAGACTCTTTGCAAAACGGGGCGGAGTTTGGCAAAATTCCAGTTATTTTTAAAGTGACCCGAGTTATCAATTTTAACCGTTAACAGTCCTTTAAAATCGACTACAAGATGTTTCATACGCTGCATGCCGTATAATGCAAGTTCTGCCCGTTAAACACAGACATTATTGAAAATTTCCTGCCTTACATACGTGGTCGACATTTTGGTGATTTTGGAAATTTTGTTGGACACATCTCATTTGTAATGGGGGGGGGGGTCGCGCAAAACGTACCCCACAGGTAGCTTAATTTTGTATAGTTTCTTTACATCATATTTGCATGATCGGGCCGAGACCGGCCTGTGAATCAAACATGGGCACAGCTCCGTCGACTGGTTCCTGGCGAGACCCCGCCCTTTAAAAATGGTCTATGGGCCGTCCAAGTCGGGCTGACACCCATCTAGGCTTCGATTTTTTTCGGGCCGGGCTAGCCCGATGTTTGACCAGCCCTGACCGTGAATGAACCGCCATGGTCATATTTTCGACTCTGGGAATTTCTGCATTCGCAAAATTCTTGCATTTCGGAAGAGTGATTATATACGTTTAAAAAAACAAATTCAGTGACAAAATGTCTACTTCGCAGTAATATTTTTGGTATCTTTCCTTTTTCAGGAGTCCTGGTCCTGCGGCTGGTTCCTGGCCACGATGTTCGTCGTCTACAACTTCTTCGGCCAGTTCATTCCCTGTGCCATGATTATGCTCAGGAAAAAGGTACCCCCTTCTTTTTTTGTAACATTCTCTTTTTTAAAGGTCTGCGTTGCTTTATGTATCCTCGGCTCCATCGTCTTTTTGCAAACCGTCGCCTACCACATCCTCTGGGACCTCAAGTTCCTCGCCCGGTAATTTTTACTTTCTTTTTATTTTTTTTAATTATTATTTTTATTGATAATAATAATGTAAAATTTCAGTAACGTAGCAGTTGGTGGTGGTCTGGTTCTGCTGGGCGCTGAGACGCAAGAGGAGAAGGCCTCCCTGTTCGCCGGCGTCCCCACCATGGGAGACTCGAACAAGCCCAAGTCCTACATGCTCCTCGCCGGCCGCGTCCTCCTCATCTTCATGTTCATGTCCCTCATGCACTTCGAAATGACCTTCGTCCAGGTAGATTTACTTTGTTATTCTTATTTACCCATTATTCCCACCCAGGTCATCGAAATCGTGGTCGGATTCGCCCTCATCACCCTGGTCTCCATCGGATTCAAGACCAAGCTCTCCGCCATGCTTCTCGTCGTCTGGCTCTTCGGACTCAACTTCTGGCTCAACGCCTGGTAAGTCTTATCAAAATGAACAAATTAACGGGTTTGAAACCCATACTGGCCCCAAAATTAGTCATGGAAATTGAGAATGCCATTGGTGGACGTAAGGCGCCTACGTAATTCGGCGTTTGGTTAAAAATGGTAACAAAAAATTAAAGAGCGGGCTTACGTTGCCTCCGAGGCACTATTTGGGGGCATACATTGTCAAGCGCCGCCAGAAGCAGTGGTAGGGCCGTCGCAATTTTAAGTTTTCGGCAAATTTTGATAAAGAGTGGGCAAATTTTCAAAACTTTTTTTTATTATTGTAGGAGCTGTCGCAAAATTGACACCGGCGGTGGGGTTGTCCAAGTATGTTTGGGGGACTTACGCATCAAGCCCCCCAAACGATCCCTGTCCAGCCATAGAGAAGGTCCGTCTTTTGAACTACAGCCATTAAATTTTGCACAAAAAATGGGAAAGCTATTTGAAGTTTTCTACTGAATTCTGATCGCGCTTTACGAAACTATGGCTTAAACCTCATTAATTTTTTCTGCTTTTCCGGGCTAGCCCGTGAAAGATGTAACAACTGTTATTCGCCAAGCCGATTGATGTTTACCGGGTTGCGCTAACTTTGCAACTGTAAGTACCGACGCACTGTTAAAGCGGGTGTAATAGCAAGGTCGCAATGCTTGATATGGTAACAACGCGGAACCGTTTTTTACTCGAAACGGTTCCGTAAATGTCAATTTCGTTCCACACAAGGATAGTTTTTTACGCGATTCATGATTTGGTAATCAATGGTCGCATTGCAATTTGTGTTCTTCTAATTGAAGCGGGATCGGGCACGATGCTACTCAGAAAATACGCAAGAATTTCAAAAGTATTGTGGGATCTGCCTGAATTGGATTGGCGCCATGGAGCCTGTTAATCGTTTAGTTCTAGGCACAGAAATAACGCAGCCTCAGCTAGATCTACATATATCGATGAAACTGTTCTTTTTCCACAGATGCAGGGGTTTAGAAGTTTTACGGGGGGATTTGGGATATCAATGTTTCGATTATGACAGTGGGAGCAAAGTGTTTCCTACGCGACGCGAGCTGGTGCTTAAAATAAGTCCCAAACCCAGTTTTATAAACCCCTAGGTGGGAAATGGTTTGTATTTCTTTTTTTATATTTTTTGATTTACACAGCGGATATTCATTTTACTGCGGGCAGTAGCATACATGGGCACAGCGCCGTCGCGTAGGGCGTGGCGAGGCCGCCGTCCTACAAAAATGGCCTCCGGGGGAAATCTAGCGATACTCCCTCGTGTATAAAATTCTTCTTGGCGAGACCCCCGAGCCAAAACGCCCATGTTTGGGCAGTGGATCGACTCTGAATCAGATCCTGCCCGGATTCACAACCTATTGGAAACCGTTTGTTTCTTCGGAACAAAATCCGAAAGCATTGGCGAACCTCGGCCGAACAAAATTTTCGGGGTACCTAATGTTCGCTTTCAGGGCTGGTCGCGGGCCGGGCCTGTCTCCAAAACCTCTCGGCCTAGCCCGGCCCGATTTTGGTCCGTGGGCCCGTTTTCAAAATCGATTGATAGGTCAAGGTGGAATTTTTAGTCATTAAGCTTTAAAATTGCCTAAAATAGAAATTAGATTAATTATATAACAAAAAGATTAAAACAACAACACCTTAACTTAAAAATAACCTCTACAAAGACGTTTCAATACACCACATTTGCTCGATCCTAGCAAGATCGGGCCGGGCCCGGCCTGGAAATTTTCTCGGCCCGGCCCGGGCTGAGCCCGATGTTTGGCCACCCCTGTTCGCTTTGATGATATTTTGTGTCCGATAAGTGTAGGTGTACACGTTTAACTTGGTCCTTTCTAGGGGCAATTTACAATTTTCACCGAATCACGGCTTGAGAGTAGATCTTGAGCTGGTGTAGTTGCTCACTCGGCGGATCCCTTTGCCTACTTGTGTGGGTAGACATGAAGTGGAAGCTTCTTTAGTCGATTCCACACAGTAAAAGAGAGTAGTGTCGACGATGGTTCCTCCTTGAATAGATTCTAAGACCGCATTCAGCTATAGCTGTCGTCAAATTGGAATCGTGCCAGTAAAATTAGAATGTTCAAGTGATGCTCGCTCTGTCGACATTGGAAATTCGTATTCTAATCATTGTCGACAGAGCATGATTGGCATGTTTCCGCAATTAGCATAAGATTTCGGTTTGGCGACAGCTATAGTCGGCGGAGCGGAAGTAGAACCGACCGCTCGGTGGTGAAGATTTAGCGGGAATCAAATTTGGAACGCTTCACGAATTTGCATGTCATAGTTGCGCTGGAAAGTTGCATAAAATATAGCAAAAGTCGTAGTGAAGAATTATAAAATTCTCTGTTTCTAGGTGGAGCGTGCCTGCCGATCGTTTCTACCGCGACTTCATGAAGTACGATTTCTTCCAAACCATGTCCGTCATTGGAGGTTCGTCCCTCTGCCTCCCTCCCTCAATCCCTCTTTTCAGGTCTCCTCTTGGTGATCGCCTACGGTCCCGGCGGAGTCTCCGTCGACGACTACAAGAAGAGGTGGTAACTCGTCCCTCCCTCCTTCGCCCTCTCGCCCTATTAACGTTTTGTACACAGCGTCGTTCCTCTCTCCCCCTTTCTCTCTCTACTCATGGTTTCTATTTATTCCTCTCTAGTCTCACCCAAAGAGACCAATCCCCAGCCCTGGCTCTCTTCTCTCGCATACGGTGACCCCTTTCCCTCCTATTCCATTAGATTGTTGATTCAGAAGCACGCATTTGGGTCTGTTGTTATATTTCCTGTGTTCAAAGAGTAAACTATCTGCCGTGTTCATTCAGCCTGAGCTAGCACTCGTTCCTAACGCTTATCACAAATGGAGAAGGCACTCGTCTTGAAGAAATATATGAAGAGGAGAAGCTGCTAGACGAGGAAATCCAGAGGAGGGGTGGACACTCCGCCCACTGGATCGCAGACGTAGAACGAAGGGGTACCGCGGTAGTTTTCCTGGAAAAGGAACATTAGCATAGAACAGGGAGACAGGATGCCAAAAATGAAATCTCAATTAAAGGACTGTTTTAAAATGGGAAAACTGCCAAATTTTCTAACAAAAACGAGCCTATAGGAGAACATGGATGTTACAGACAAATTTGGGCGCGAATTCTTTGAAATGGGTCCCGAAGCGCGCTTAGACTCGCATATAAGTTCTACAGAATCGCCGCCCTTTATTCTGCGGCCAACTTTTGGCTTTGGAGCATATTTGAATCCCCGCCGTGATGAAGAATTCCAATTGTGGTTAGCATGTTTATCGCAAAAATTTGGAGCGAGCCGGCCTTATTAAAAAAAAACGTTTTGAACTTTCATTTGGTCAAAAATATCGGGCAGGCTCGTTCGAACAGGGCGGGCGATAAATTTTCAGGACGTTACCATGGTTGTGTAGTAAAATCTGTAATAACAAGCCGACTTGAGTTTTAATCGCATTGTGATATAAAATTTGGGCTGGCCCGTCGGGCGTGGTTGATCCTAGATAATTTCAGCAGCGGGCCGGCCCGTTTTCTGAAACAACCATGGACCATGGGTAGCAAGAGCCTTCTTTGCCAACATCCCGCAGAAAATCATGTATGTTCTAGTTACCGACACGAAATTTCCAAAATTCGGATGTTCGCAGTAGTGTTTCTAAAGTGGGGCGGCATTTGTAGAACTTTCGTGTCGTGGCATCTTTTTTCCGTGGATAGGGCAAAATTTTACACTGCCACTTTAAAGTGGGGAGGTTTCTTTAACAAAGCCCGGAAATCCAAAAAGAAAAAGCAACAGTCCCCTGATCCTGTGGTTGACAGTTGGTTCGGTTATGTGACAAGCCGTCAAAGTTTTTCTCGCGCGGGGAGGTGAGCTCGAAAAAAACATTGAACAGCGGTAGAAAAATGAATGAGACAAAGAGATATTTCGATAGAGCGGCTAAGATTTAGAGAGATTTTGGGAGACATATAGAGAGAGAGACTGATAAGCGAAAGCTAGTAACTTGCCTTAATATGCTCCTTCAATCCCTCGACATGCTCCCTCTTGACCAAGGTGACAGTGCAACCACCAAACCCGCCTCCAGTCATCCGAGACCCGAATACGACCTTCTCCATTTCTTCGCCTGTGAAGGACAGTGCCAACTCAACCAGTTCATCCAACTCCTCACACGAAACCTTGTATTTGTCCCTGAAAATGGTATCATATATAGCCAAAGAAAAATATGCGGTGAAAAGTCGCTTTTTCTCTGCTTCTGCGCAATTCCAACACTATTTCCGGCTGCGAATCGCAAGACTGCTGCATTAAGGCCGTTTTGGCAAAATGCCGAGTTGGCGACAACTATAAGAATCGGTGCACTAAACATGAGCACTAGCGTTCTACATTTGCATGAATTTATACATACCTCAGTGAATTGTGGCTCTCGGTCATAAGTTTTCCAAAGAGGGTGACGTTGTTGTCCAGAAGAGCATTGGAAGCGTTCATCGTCCGTTCGATTTCATCTACCTGAAACGGGCAGCATCTTTTAACGCAAACGCACACGCACACGTACACACATACACACATACACACATACACACATACACACATGCACACATACACTCATACACACATACACACATACACACATACACACATACACACATGCACACATACACACATACACACATACACACATACACACATACACACATACACACATACACACATACACACATGCACACATACACTCATACACACATACACACATACACACATACACACATACACACATACACACATACACACATACACACATACACACATACACACATACACACATACACACATACACACATACACACATACACACATACACACATACACACATGCACACATACACTCATACACACATACACACATACACACATACACACATACACACATACACACATACACACATACACACATACACACATACACACATACACACATACACACATACACGCACATACACACTCACACACTCACTCACTCACCACATGGTATGCGTTGTCCATCATCTCCACACTGTGGAAAGACGAAGACTTGTTCCTGATCATCTCGGGATTGACATCCCTCCACGAAGGAACTCCCAGTCTAAATTTATGTCTCACTGACTTAAGAATGAGAACAACTACAGTTGAACAGCGTTGTCCACATTCTCCTTCCTCTTTCTGTATTCTCCCCCGGCCAAGGAATGTTTTACTCCGGAATTTGTGACTAGAAATACTGCTTGACTGCAGATGGCGATAGGGATTGGATCACACTCCAAGGATCTGAATATTTCCGTTCTGTCACGTTTCTATGTTCCCTGCTGCCAAACGGCTGTTCGGCGAGATAAACACTTGCAAACTGACCGACAATCGATCCTTAGGGCATGGCCAGGTTGGGCCATGGCGATCACGAATTGGTCCATCACTCCACAAGGCACTTTGGCGAAGTTGTGTTCAGCCTGTTGACAAGAGAGAGCACACTCGATTGGAGGAGGAAAATCTTCAGGGGTGAAAAGACGGGCGAAGTAGAAAACTGCTAGCTCCAAAGCGGCTGAGGAACTGAGACCACTTCCAGGAGGAATGGTTGAGTGGATTACAAATTCTAAGTCGACTGGGCATTTGCTGTAGAATAGGGCTCCGCGGATGTAGGTGGTCCAGAGAGGCAACTAAAGAAAAAGGGTAGAAACACAACGCGTGATTTAGTAACAAATTCGTTTCCAATGAATCGTATTGGTCTAATGATTTTTTCGTCTTCTCTTTTCTATGCGCTATCATCTGATACAACACTAGCACGCTTTCGCTGGGAGACCCGTCGATTATGGATTGATTTGCTTTTCAATTCAATTCGTGAATCATTCAAGGCGTTTTTTCAATATGTTTATGCCTCATGTTTATAGATATTTTAAAAAAAAATCATTTTTGGGTCTCGCAGCGAAGCGTGCCAAAACTTTGCTAAAAATGAAAATTATTCAACTGAAGTAAAAGTTTTGTCAATCGATAGCGCAAAGAAAGGGAAAACAAATAATTATAACACGGATACATACGTGCAGATGAGCATCAGCTTTTTATATTATTTAGGTGTGGTCGGATATTATGTAATGAAGATAGGTCAATCAACAAAATTCGTAAAATTGGCCCCATCCCCTTGCAAAGCGCTAAAGTTGCTTTATATTTTAGCTCAATTGAAGTAAAATATTGTTGCGTGAGCCGTTTTCATTTCTATAACATGATCATGAAATTATATGCCGACAATATACAAGGGGAAAAAATTGCTGAAAAAATGAGTTCGTGTGTGTATGTGTGTGTAGGTGTGTGTGCGTCTGTGTGTGCGTGGGTGTGTGTGTGCGCATGTGCATGTGCATATGCATGTATGTGTGCGTGTGTGTGCATGTGTGTATGTGTGCGTATGTGCGTGTGTGTATATGTGTGCGCGTGTGTACTTGTGTATATATGTGTGTGTGTACGTTTGTATGTGTGTAACTATGTGTGTATATATGCGTCTTTGCGCGTGTGTGTGTGATAGACAATTTTGTAAATCATAGAACACTCACCTCTGAAGCCCCATCATAAGGCCTTTTCATCTCCACCATATCTTTAAAAGTCGAACTATATACGCTTGAATGTCCTTGGTTCTTGGCCAATCTACCCACAACTGCAGTATACACAGGGATGGCCTTAAAATCTTAACTAAGGCCTTATTAAGGTCTTTCACAAACCATTGGCAGCACAATTCCATCGCAGTAGTCTACATGTTCTCCGATAAGGTTGACCCTTCCAGGGGCGATGGCCGCCCTCACCTCTTCTGGTTCAACCTCTCCAAATTGAGACTTGAACAGGTCAAAAGCCGTTTGTAGAACATTTCTCTTGTTCTCTAAAATTTCTTTCGATTCCTCAGGCCGGGGCTTTTCTTTCTGGTACAGCTGTTCTTGTAACACCTGTTCTCCTATGAAAAAATTGGTCATCCGACCGAACTCTCTGGAAATTAGCCACTTTTTCAATATAGAACATTATCTAGTAAATATAAAAGGATTTTATTAGAATAAAAAAAAGATAGACAGCTATAAAGAAAGCGGATTTATTTAATGAAAAAAGCCGCCGTTTACCCGAGAGTGCTACGCAAATGCGTATTTTACGCCTCGGCCATTGGAGGAAAAGGTTTAGGGATGAAACAAATTATCTTGTGTTATAAGGCGGTATAAATCAACAAATATTATTTTATTATATGAATTGGCGTTTAAAAACAAGGAATTCTGAGTTCAATTGGTCAAAATTGGAGTAAAGTGACCAAACTAGCTCGTAGCATCCGTTCTGTTGTGGTGTGTGCGGGAGAGTGATAAGGAAGGAATTTGCAGAGAACAACCGTTCAGACCCATCCGAGAGAATGGGAGTTTAGACTGCAATTTTGGAAGATAGAACCAGAGATCACCTGAAGGGAAAAAGTCAACGAAAATTTTCTTTATTTTTTAAAACTAAAAATGAAAAATCTCTTCCCCCCTCCTTTTTACTCTGGCTCTCTCTTACTCTCTTTTTTTTTATACTCTGCAGCTCTTCGCCTCTGTCTTTTTGTCTCATCGCTTATTTGTTTTTTTTCTGTTTCTCACACTCTATTTACGTCTGTATGTTTCCCTGAATCTCTGTATTATCTTGTTTTCTTTGTCTGTGTCTATGTTTTCTCTGTCTCTGTCTATCTGTTTCACACACTTTGTCTGGCATCGTCTTTGTTAGTCTCTCTCTCTCTCTCTCTCTCTCTCTCTCTCTTTTTCTCGCTCTCTACCTCTCAATCTCTCCCTATCTCTGATTCTTTCTCTTTTTCTGCCTCTAACACTCTGACTCTCGGCCTCTCTGTTACTGCATCTCACTGACTCTTCGTCTCTGTTGTTCATTCTCCAATTTTCTCACTTTCTGGCGTTGTTTTTGATTATTTCGCTCTCTGTCTCTGTCTCTCTCTCTCTCTCCTCTCTATCTCACTCACAAACTCTTTCTCTGTCTATATTTTTGTTACTGTCTGCCTTCTTGTCTTTTTTGTCTAACTTTATCTCCCATTTCTCAATATTGAACTGTTTTACCAGTTTCAACTTCTGCTATAGTGCGTTTCAAAAAAAAAGAAACAAAAAAATAGGGTTTTCTTAAAGAATAGGTACATTCGGTCCCGCCGCGATTGTTTAATTGTCTGCACACTCCTCTTTCACTATGCTATTTTGCTTATTTTGTTTATGTTCACTTCAATGTTTCATATCGTTGGTGGTAAAAAAGGAATGGAAATCAAGGTGAAAATTTGCAGACTTTTCGTTGGAAATAGACTACATATGCATTTTAAAAAGTATCCCGTCTGTTGTTTATTCTATGAATCATCACAATAACACTCTAACCAAAGCTAAGGCTGAGAACGCCTTCAAATGATAAAAACTGGTGACAAATTGATATGCGAGTTTTAAGGCTAATTCATTTTGATTACGCCAAATTTCACCGAAAAGCACTTGGCACTATTTTAATTTAGCATATGAATCCATTTCGGTCATTGCTCGTTCAAAGATTTTCCTTCTTTGTCTCTGCGGGGGCTGGCAATATTTGCTTACTCGATTTCAGGATGTCCTTGTCCTTGAAAATTCCATCTCAGTCTGTAATCCACAAATGTTTTTGATATTTTTGGCTTCTTTTCCTACTCTTCTTCAATGTCGTAATGGTAAGCGATACAATGTGTGGGTGCGTGTGAGTGTGTGAGTGCGTGAGTGTGTTTGACTATGTGAATGTGTGCATGTGTGTGTATGTGGGTGTATGTGTATGTGTGACTGTGTGACTGTGTGACTGTGTGAATGTCTGTGCATTTTTGTGTGTATGCGTGTGTATGTGTGTGTGTGTGTGAGCGTGTGTGAGCGTGTGAGCGTGTGTGAGAGTGTGAGAGTGTGTGCTTCAACTTTTACCCCAAAAGGTTTTTAGAAACAATCGGAGAGTTCCTAGTGAAACAAACTTTGTTGGTTGACCATTTGCTAAAGGGCTATAGAAGAGAAATACCACCCATCTACATAAGAGGTTTATAAACTTTAAAACTGTGTCTTATATTTTTCTAGATCGATATGAAAATGTTTCCCGGGTTACGAATGTCAACATTACTTTTATGTACGGAAAGTTGTTATCTCTGGTAATGGAAAAAAAGAAAAATATAAGAAATGTAAAATTTAAGAATGAACCAGAGCAAACAGCTCACATGATAAGTGAATGTTCAACCCACTGGACGGACTTTCGCCTGCAATGGGATCCAAAGCAGTGGGATGGGATAGAGATGCTGATGATAAACCGACAGATGCTTTGGATTCCTGATGCCATGCCAACGGATTTGTGCGTAATATTCACAAATGAAGGGATATTGCTCTTTTAGGACTGATTATGAGGAGATTCGGAGTTCTGAGATACAAAACGTCATTGTGGGTTTGGTCTTTTGATCTTTCTGTGTCTCTGTGTCTCTGTCTCTCTGTCTCTCTGTCTCTCTGTCTCTCTGTCTCTCTGTCTCTCTGTCTCTCTGTCTCTCTGTCTCTCTGTCTCTCTGTCTCTCTGCCTCTCTGCCTCTCTGTCTCTCTGTCTCTGTATCTCTGTATCTCTGTCTTTCTGTTCCTCTGTCTTTTTATGTTCTTCTGTCTCTCTGTCTCTCTACCTCTGCCTCTTCGTCTCTTTTTTAAAACCCCTCATATAGGTTCATTACAACGGCTCCTGCACACTTTATATCGCTGCAATTATGAAAATGCTGTGCAAATTAACGGTAAACATTTCGAAATCCTAATGGTGCTCGACTTTAGATCAAAGATTTTCCCTTTGATAAACAAACGTGTTCTGTTAAAATAGCGTCAACCAATTTTCTGACATCGGAGATGGTTTTCTACTCGGATGTCTACAGAGGAGTCGATATGAAAGACGTGGTGAGTTAATGCAAAGGTGAAAACACATATAAAGTTGAAACAAAATGAAAACTTTTTGATGTATACACAGACAACAGCTGGGATATTTCATGAAATGCTTGTGAAATGGGGGTTACAGCAGGGTTTGAAGATCTTCCAATCGAAAAAAGGTGGCAGGTGGCTGGCTAGACACATTCACGAAACGATAACTATGGCATCTGTTTGTGTGATCGAAGAAGACAGACAGACAGACAGACGCACAAGCACACACGCACACACGCACAGAGAGAGAAAGAGAGAGAGAGAGAGAGAGAGAGAGAGAGATAAAAGACGAGAGAAAGAGAGAGAAAGAGAGAGAGAGAGATAGAGATAGAGAGAGATAGAGAGAGAGAGAGATAAAAGACGAGAGAAAGAGAGAGAAAGAGAGAGAGAGAGAGAGAGAGAGAGAGAGAGAGATCGAGATAGAGAGAGAGATAAAAGACGAGAGGAAGTGAGAGAAAGAGAGAGAGAGATAGAGAGAGAGAGAGAGATAGAGAGAGAGATAAAAGACGAAAGAAAGTGAGAGAGAGAGAGAGAGAGAGAGATAAAAGACGAGAGGAAGACCGACTGATGCAAAAAGAGAATATTCATACTTTCAGGGCAACGGTGCCTGGAACGTCTACGCCTTGTCAATGTCCTCAGAATCGTTCAAAAATGAAATCTACGGCTGGGAGTACCCTAGGGTAAGTAAACCCGATATTCACTAACCCAAAATATACATTTTGTTTCTAGGTGGTTTACAAACTGACTATGAAGAGAAGTTCCACCTACTATGTCGTTATGATAATCGTGCCTTCAATTTTTCTCACTGTTCTTACTGTACTTGGAATGTTCTGGACCGAGATCAATGATGCTTCTTATTTGAAAAAAGTGAGTTATTTGTTGAAATGATACTCAGTCTAACGCTAGAAACAAAATTTAGTTGGTTTTTAAATGAACAACGTTTCTTTGAATTTTTGAATTGTGCTCTGCGATAGTCCGTGCAAAAAATCGCCTTTTTGGCTCCTCTTTCTCTGCGCCTCTCTATTCTGTGTGTTCTATTATTAGCGGTTTTCGCGGCGGGACCCAATGTCAGAAAACCTTTAAAGATCGGTTTTCAGTTCAAAATGAATCATAGTAATTAACTTTCTTCAGATAAGCATTGGTTTTTCGGCTTTCCTCTCCCAGACAATGCTTCTTCAAATTACCACTCAGAACATTCCCAAAACTTCGCATCTTCCAGCTCTTTGTGAGTTTTGATCTACTTGTAAGGTCTTACTGTATGCCATTGTTTAGCTGTGTTCATTTTATGGAACCTCATGGTGCTAACGGCTAGCATTATAGCCATCCTTGTAACTGCCAAGTACTTCCACTACCGAAAGACGAAAATTCTCGGTCAGCCCAGGTATAGCCGCCGCCATATTTTATATTTTGAGGCTTATTTTTCCAACAAAAAAAAATCCGTTGTAACTTTTCCTGAGATTTTTAACCCAGCCTAGTTGTAACCACGACTGCACGTAACTTTTTATTTTGCAACCTATGTGGATGACTTGTAACCCGGATATATTGTAGCCTAGACGCGTGGTAACCGGGATTAGTTGCAAACCTGTTTCCACACTAGTACGCCGAATTCAATTTGGATAACTTGTATAGAATTTAGTTTAAATTTCAAAACTAATCACAAGTGTAGTCCATGGGTTACAAAACTTTCCGCTTACAAAAGGTCTTCAATTAACAATTCACCCAGGGCGCCAGGTTACAAAATAAAAGTAACAAATAGTCCAAGTTACAAAAAGGTTGATATTTAACTCTTATTTGATTACAAAAGGTGGCAGTTACATACATTTCGTTAGCTCCAATGAGTTCCGCCGCGATGGCCCATGATCTACCCTGGCACTCCGAACTGAGAGAGCACGTTGAACGAAGATGCCCAGAGATAGAACGATTTCAGAAACAGATTTTTGCCTGATACAAAAAAAATCGTGTTTTTGAAATCACCCCATATTTCAGGAACGAGTTAGAAGTGGTCTGGCGCCGCTGTCTCCCTCGTCTTCATGTGATCTACATGTTCATCTTCTTCCTCCTCATCGTGATTAACTTCCTTGTGCTTGTTCTTTGAATGAAATTGAGAAAAACAATCGGAAAGCGGTGTTTGAAGGGTGAAACCGGTACGGAGTTGCGGTAAGAATCAACTCTGAAGGACAGATATTCGCATCGATTGTAGATTTCGTTACCGATACTGCGATCAGTGGCACTCGCCGCTCCTTTCATTTTCGAAGCCGAGTGGTTTCAAGAAACCTGATTTTTCTTTTGGTTACTTTTGCACATGATAACCATTTTGCTAGATTCGAACCTTCGCGAATTTCACTTCAAAGTTTAATGCCCCTTAGCCCCAGTGTAGCCAAATTAGTCAAAAGATACATTATTGAGAAATCTTAAGCTGCCTCTTTCCGACTCTGCTTTCAAAAACTGCTGAGCGCAAAGCTGCTTAAAATTACATCATATGACTCATTTGGCCAGACTGACCCAAATGAAACCCCCATCGTTTGAGTATAGGGTACTCACGCAACGTACGCAGCCAAATCTGTGCTTGGGGAAATATACGCTAATTCAGCGCCATACCAAGCCGCGTTGATTAACCAATTAAACTTCTATAAAAGAAAAGTAAAGTTTTTCCCGTATCAACGTTTGTTGCGGGAAACCACCTCGTAGCGTAGTAGGCTGGGTTGACCCGGGGGGGGCTTGTGACCCTTCGATACACCACGAACCCCCAGTTCTACAAAACTTCTAATTGCACTCAATTCCAACTCACATCAACAGCGAAATATTGCCACATAGACTTTGAAATCATCACTCCAGTTAGGTTAAACTTACAAATGAAGATTCACCCGCTGAATCTGCCAAAAAGCGGCCACGCCCCTGTTTTAGCGACTATTGTAATGTAATAATGGGTAATTCGAATATCAACATCAGAATAATCTCACTGATTTTCAAAAGCAACTGCAGTAGAGTTGGTGGGCACTATACATTAGAAAGATACACAGTGAACCATCGAAGCCAAATGGTCATAAACAAAATTCTTGGCTAAAGTCGAACAGTTTGTATGCAAATGGCTGCGATCGCGTTTTTCTTACGAATGCTTCCTTGAGAAGGTTTAATTCGCCGAAACAACAAAGCAGTTCAAATTTCAAGGCTGCCTTCTGCCGATTATGCGACTTCGATAGACTTCAATAGCGGAGATTAAAAAAGATATTTCTGCTCGTTCGTGGTCGAGACAATATTTGTTGATTCCAAATAGCCGTGCTGAACTTACTCCATAAATGGGTTATGCCAACAAACGGAACACTTCACACACGCACACACACGTGTTCATTTCTATTTATGTTCCTTTGTCATCAAAAGGTGAAACCTTTCGCTTACACTGATAATTCAGTCTCTCGGGTTTGCTTAGTTTTCATTAAACAGATTGCTAAATGTTTGTTACAAAAATAGTATTTCTTTTATTGAACCGCAACTATAAAACACCTTCTCGGACTCTTTTCAGTTTGAAAGCGGGAAACTGAAAAACTCCCCAAACAGCTGACGAAACCAAGTTAATGGCATCGAAAAGTTACATACATTTAATTAGGACTTTTAAGAAGAACGGAGACGAACTTTTGAGTCGATGTGGCTTTGAATGTTACGGTAGGTTACCAAAGAGTAATGTAAGGCATGGCAAGGGTGGCGAAATGAGGGGGGCGCCCTTTCACCACCCCTGGAATATGAACACTTTTGGATATTCAGTGCGGCCGCAGGCCGCAAACCAGGAGGGTGCGCGCCAAAGGCGCACGTACCCTCCTGGTGTTAAAATATATTGTACCCACCATTGAATTCGACAAAACATTAAAGATTCAAAATGTTTAACACTGTTTTTTGTTTTTGTCCACTTTAGCAGAGGCCCACGAAAATGAAAATGGACCTGTTCATGACGTGCAGTATTGGCCATACGAATATTTCAAAATGCTTTTGGAAGGGAAGAAAATAGGGCGGTAGCAGTCAATTTTTGGTTGTTTTTGACTCACATCAAAAGTGGGTTTTGGAAAAAAGCCAAATTTGATTCATACACAACAACTGCAAAACTACTCTCGTTTTACTCCGTCTCCTAAGTTAGTAGACGTATACAAACTCATTTGGCCGTTAAAATTTCGAAAACCATTTTGAAAAAGACTCGAAAAAAAAGACGAGAAAAAGAATGGCCAGTAATGTAACGTAGATTTGTGGGTGTAATTTTCATCAGCTTGTTTGGTGTGTGGTCAAAGCCCATTTTTGCTTTTACTTCTGAGATCGGCGGGCTTCGGCCGCTTTGTGCCACTTAGCCACTTAGAGGGTCGAGCACCGAAGGGTGGCCAGCGCATAGGCGGCTTTAAGCAAAAAAAAAAAACATATGTATAAAAATAGAAAGTTCCTGGACATTTGACTTGCTTATTACGTTTGTCTCCCTTCTTTGTTTCAAACTTTGCTTTTCTAAACATAATTTTCCCCCTGATGATGAGTTACTGCTAATTTCAGCAAACGGTTTCTTTCTATGAATCACTTGTTGTTAAGAATTGCCACTCCGCCAAAAACCAACCCCGCTTTTTATGACCTCTCTTCGAAGACAGATGACCTGTGCCACAACGGCAGTGCTCTCTCTTTCTCTCGCAAAAGGAATTCGTTGATTTGGCAGCAACTTTGTCTTGACCCACTTTGATACGGCACAACGGCTGGCGGCCTTCCGTCGCTAACGGTCGGCGCCTGTTTTTGACTCTCGGCCTGATTGCATCTCCTTCCT